>ML816832.1:147312-182749 GCA_009831015.1 Picea engelmannii
CTATATTATTAAATAAGGCCCACTATGGTAGTTAGATATAATAAATGTAAGAGGACTTCTTAGAAGGTTCTACTTCTAGAAGATTCCTCCTCTAGAATGTTCTTAGGTGATGGTAGCACTATATAAAGGGGTTTAAGCAATGTGATGAGACATGAAGAAAAGTATTGTATTTGGAGCGGTAGCTCAATAGGAGGATGCCCCCTCGAAGAGGCAAGTGAACAGGAGAGGATCCCTTCCATAATAGGATCCATTGTATGGTGTTGCCCTACCTCAAGTGTTTGATGATAATAAAGGAGATTTTGCATATTGTTCTTCTATATCTATTGTGGTGCTTTTGTATTCAGTTTCAGGTTCTTAACATCCAAGAAGCATGAGGGTTATGAGACCACTTGAAGATGCCAACATTTCGCAAATGTAGGGTTAGATCTCTGCATTAACTAAGAAGATCCAATATCTAACCTTTCCAAAGGCAAGTCAACCCTAAGTATGGTGTACATATACTTACATTGAAGGTCATACAACGAATGAATTTCCAATATTGAGGGGTGCAGGACCCTCAAGTACTCCAATGGCGCCTCCACCAGTAGGACCAACCAAAGGAGTTGTGAAAGTTGCTGCTACAACATCGTTTCATGGACCTATTCAATATCATGCCTTTTTGAATAATCAAGAGGGTCAAAGCAATGAGTATTGTGAGATCTGTTGAAGTCATGGGAATTCTCCACAACATTTCCCCATTTTGCAAAGGTATACACCTGCGCTGAATACAATGTATTGTGAGTTCTATGGTTCGCCAACTCAAAACACCAGTTAGTGTCATTCTCTGGATGCACTTGCAGATAGGTTGGATCGATATGCATTCATAGTAAATGAAGGACATCAAGGGTTGGGAGGAGCTCACCGAGGCAGAGGGGGATACAGAGGAGGACAGATTGGTGGAAGGAGGACCAATTCACTGCTACAATTTTGATGAACAAGGACACCTTGTGAGAGATTTTCCACTACCAAGAAGACCTTGGTGTGCACACTACATGAACAACACTCATGCTACTGAAGATTGTTCTGATATGATTGCTAAGTGGGAAGATTGAGCTAGACAAATAGGAGAAAATTTGATAAATTCTGAGCCTAGGGCTATAGCTGAAGGAAGGGGGCCTAATATTAATATCACTACCAGAGGAGGAGCAAAGACTTATATTGATGCATAAAGTCCACATCAAATCAAAATTCATAAGGTAGTTCCAGAAAACAATAAGCATGATCTGATACGACAAAATAAATTATTCAAGAATGCAGTAGAAATATTGAGACAGATGCCTAGTTCTTCAACACCTGAAATTGTGGAAACTAGTTTCAAGTTGAATCCTCATAAACTAAGGATCACCAAAGAATCATCTACTCAGATGGAATGTTCAGGTAAGTCACATAAAAATGGAATCATCTACTCAGATGGAATGTTCAGGTAAGTCACATAAAAATGTGACTTACCTTCAGTTATTTTTTGACATTTTAGATGATGAGCAATTCATTGATAAGTTGTGGAACACTATCAAATTGTCCTTGGGAGTCGAAGGAAATGAAAAAGAGTTCATTGCTACTAACCTCCCTGAGAGAAGCACAAGTATAGTCTAGATAGGAAAGAGGCAGACCGGAAGGGAATTGAAATTGAATGCCTAGATAGATGATTATGAAATTAAGGATGTTATGCTAGATCTAGGCTTTGATGTTAATATTTTTCCAAAGAAAACCTAGGTGGAAATGGGAAAACCCAAGCTAGTTTATTCCCCTATTCAGTTGTGGATGGAAAATCAATATTGCATCTTTCTAGTGGGGAGGCTACAGAATTTTGAAGTGCATTTAGCCAATGTCAAAATAATGGCCAAATTTGAAGTTATCGAAATTATGGGAGAAAAGGATTTGTATCCAGATTTGTTAGTTATTGAATGGGCCTATGAAAACTATGATGTTATTAATTTTAAAAAGGAAACTGTGACCTTTGAGTCCGATTGAATGAAATTCACCCAACCATTAGATCCCTACCAAGGCCTGCGATATAATGAGCTTGTAGATGATAACATGGAACATGATGTCCTCAATCGGTTGTATACGATGACTGCAGGGAAGCGAGATGATTATATTAAACCTAGTGCAGATGGCTTAGTGCGTTGGAGGAGTGTTCAATCCAAGGACGAATATTCTGAAGCAACATTTGATAATTGACAGGAAGGAAGGTATAAAAATTTCTCCAGGAATTGTGCTACTATTCATTCATTCAGATGGATTGGGATAGAGCTTAGGGAATGTCCAACCTATGATGAGACTTCATATTTACACTTTTTCCTTGTGGATATGGAGTATACAATTATGGAGGAGAAACATATTCCATCTCTAGATATAGCCTTGAAACATACTCTTTCTATGTGGTGGGCTAGTTGCAAAGAAGCCCTTTCCTCTTGGGATGAGGTTAAGCTTTCCATGCAATACCGTTTCATTCATCCTTTGCCAGTCAGTTGGTCAAGTGAAGATTATAAGAGGAAGAGTCTTATATTACCTCTGCAGACATATGTCGGTTTATCTATTCCAAATGAACACATCGAGCATTGTCTTAAAGTATGGAGAGTTGTGCAATTGCCTTCTCAGTTCTGGGTACACTAATTCTTTCATTCTCTGAGAACAATTCAAAAATCTTGGTATGTGCATGAAGAGACCAGACAACAAACTGCATGTTGGAAGATATTATAAGGTCAGTTCTGCCATGATTTCTCCTTTTCTGGTAAGTCTTCTAAAATTACACTAGTATTGCAACAAATAAAGAAAATGTTGTTCACTAATGAATTCAAAAGTCCCCGTACTCACCTGTAGTATGTCCTGAGCATGAAGATTTTCTTCAATATAGTTTTTATCCATCCCCCTCTAGAATACCTATGGCATGTAGCAAGGTTGACAAGGACCTTGAAGATCCTGAATACTTGGAGGAGATTAGACATTTGACTGTTAAGGAGTCTGCAGGAACAAGAGAAGTAAGGGATACTCTATTAGGTAATACCACTAGCTCATATAATCAACCTATGAAGTTCTAGAAAATAATTATTGGAAGTGAAGAGCATCCCAAGCTAGCTTCTATAGGAGATTATTGGGATGAACAAACTATGACAAAGATCTAGGCTCTGTTGTGGGAGTATGAGTATTTGTTTCCAAAAAGTTTCTCATAATTAAAAGGAATTAAAGAGACCTGGGAGAAATGAAAATAGAACTTAAATCTGATGCTAAACCAGTCAAACATGGGCCATACCAACTGAACCCTAAAGTCAAAGAAAAGGTCAAGAGGGAGATTGATAGGATGCTTGCAGTTGGGTTAATTTTTCTTGTGGATGAGGCTGAATGGATTAGTCCTATTTTCATATAGAGTAAGAAGGGTATTGATGACATAAGAATTTGTGTGGAATATAGGTGTTTGAACTTGACTCGTGTACACGATCCTTTTCCTACTCCATTTAGTGATGAAGTCCTTGATCAGGTGGTGGGAAATGAAGCTTATTCCTTCACATATGGTTTCTTAGGTTATCATCGAGTCAAGATTGTGGAGGAGGACAAGAAGAATACCACCTTTACTACTGAGTGGGGTTCTTTTTCTTATAATGTCATGCCCTTTGGGCTGAATAATGCCCCTGCTGTTTTTTCCAAGATTGTGATTGCTTCCTTTCAAGATTTTATTCACAAGTTTCTTGAAGTTTGTATGGTCGATTTGACCGTATATAACTTGCTGAAGGAGAACATAGATTTACTACGATTAATTTTTGACCATTGCAGGCAGTTACATATCTCTCTAAATTTGAAGAAATGTATTTTTTGCGTGCCGTTTGGAAGTTTGATGAGACATATTGTATGTAGGGAAGGCGTTTTGGTTCATCCTGCGAAGGTTGTTGTAATTCTTAATATGCCTCCTACTATGACTACTAAACAGTTGCGGTCCACTATGGGTCATACTGGGTATTATTGTAGGTTTATAAAAAATTATGCAAGTGTAACTGCCCCACTGGAGAAGTAACTAAAGAAATCTAAAGTCTTCAACTAGAACCTTGAGTGCGATCAAGCTTTCAACATTCTCAAAGAAAAGCTAAGTACTGCTACTATTTTGATATATCCTGATTGGAAGGTGAAATTCCATGTACACATCGATGCTTCTGACATTGCTTTAGGTGTTGTCCTTGCGCAACATGGTGAAGGAAGCCTGGATCACCCTATTCATTTTGCTAGTAGAAAGATTTCACAAGCCGAGAACAACTATACTACCACTGAAAGAGAAGGTTTGGCCATGGTATATGATCTGCAAAATCTTAGACACTATTTGTTAGGATGTCATTTTAAATTTTTTATCGACCACTCAGCTTTGAAATATCTGGTCAATAAGCCTGTGTTAGAAGGAAGGATTTGTAGGTGGTTGTTGCTTTTTCAAGAGTTTTCCTTTGAAGTTATTGTCAAACAAGGAAAAATGCATCATGGTCTTGATCACTTATCTTGGATAGACTAAGGAGAAAGTGGTGGAGTTGTAGATGACCAACCCCTAGATGCATATCTCTTTAAAATTGAGGCTATCCCAAATTATCTTTCTGATATTGCATTATTTATAACTATTGGTACTATACATGATGAATATTCTGCAACTTAGAAGAAGCACATGGTGGTCTGAGTAGCAGATTATCAATTGATCGCAGACCAACAATATAAGTTGGGGTTGGACATCATCCTTAGAATATGTGTATTTGATCATGAGCGGCCTGGGATCTTGTGGGAATGTCACAATGGAGTTGATGGAGGACATGTTCAAGGGAAAGTGACCGCACAAAAGATACTTCAAGTAGGATTATGGTGGCCAACTGTGTTCAAATAAGCTAAGGATTATGCTAGAGCATGTGATGTTTGTCAGAGATTTGGTATGCCACCACACATGGACAAGTTTCCCTTACATCTTATTTGAACACTTCAAGCTTTTGAAAAATGGGTGGTTGACTTCAATGGACCTATCAACCCACCAAACAAGCACTCAAAGGCCACAACTCATTACTGCAATAGACTATCTCACCCATTGGGATGAAGCATGACATGTTAGGGATTGTTCTATAGATACGAAAACTAGGTTAATTTGTGAGAATATCATTACTCGGTTTGGGTGTCCTAGGATTTTGACCAGTGACCAAGGTACACATTTCATTAGTGAGAAAATAGCCACCCTCACTCGACAATTTCTGATTCAGCATAAAAAAAAAGTAGTCAGTATCATCTGCAAGCCAATGGTAAAGTGGAAGCGTTCAACAAAATTCTAGAGAAAGTATTGACAAAAGTCTATTGCGCTAATCATGATGACTGGGATGAGAGTGTTCCAACTATGCTATGGGCCTACAAGACCACTACAAAAAAATTACATAGGTACACTCCTTTTCAATCGGTGTATGGGAGAGAGGCAGTGGTACCAACCGAGTTCATAACTCCAAGTTTATACATTGCACACGTGACTCATATGATAGATGATGAATCAATTGCAGAACAAGTTGTAGAGATATTGGAACTGGATGAAGCCAGATTTCTAGCAGATTTTCATTAGACCATGGAAAAGGCTAGAAAAAAGGTTTGGCATGACATGCACATCAAGACCAAGAATTTGGTGCAAGGATATTGAGTATTGGTCTATGACAGTAAATTTCAAAAGCATTGAGGGAAGTTACAAATACATTGGCTTGGACCTTTTATAGTTGCAGAAATACAGGAGTCAGGAGTTGTTAATCTAGCACAATTGGATGGTGTTCTTCTTCCGAGATGGGTGAATGGCGCATGCCTGAAGCCCTACCTCTCTACTCATTGAAGAAAGCTTCCCTAGGCTCCTATAACAGGGAGTGAATAAAGTAAGTAGGTTTCCATTTTGTTTTGTTATTTTCCCTTTTTTCTAATAAAGAAGTGACATGTTTAACTATTGCTCAACCCCAGAGTCTAGTTGTCATAGTCATTGTTTCTAGTTCATATCACATCATTATGGTCAGGGGGAGTCCATGTCATATATTTACAAATATAGTAAATTCCTTTGTTCGAGTCATTGTTATGCCCATATCATAGTGTTTGTTAAATGCAATTAGTTCCTTTCCATCATTATCTTGTATGTGTCAACAACACTCATTTATATCCAAAAGTTCGTCTGTACTTTTCTGGTTGATCACCAACCAAGTAGTTATTTTCCCGGGTAACGTGGTCTGTCAAGTTTGTGTTGATATTAGTGCTCATTAATGCCCAAATCATTGATCTAATTTCCCCACGTCTGTCCACCATGTATGTTGTTAATGTCGAGTTCATTACACAGTTTCATCCTTAATGACAGTTTAATGCTCGTCCCACACCACTTTTCTCACAACTGTATATAAACCAGTGGATGCTTCCTGTTCAAGTTATCGTTTTTTGGTCGATTGTTTGAATTATTCACTCTAGATCCTAGTGAGGATCTTGTGATTCCATGTTTGCGTCTTTGTCCCCCATTTTTTTGTGTATCGATGTAGGTCCACAAGCATGGGTTGTGCTACAACTCGAGCGATGATTGTAGTTCAACCAGATATCCATGATCCAAGAGTTGAGATAATGGGATATTTGTAGAGCAAGGTGGAATAGGTGAGGCTACTCAATATCGATTTTTTCGATGGTGTTGGCGCGCGGTTGTAAGACCCTAGGTTCAGTTTATTCTACCAACAAACCCTGTAGACACCGGCCCTTTCGACATCACCTGCATACGAGTGAAGTCTCACCTGAGGCATCTATTGGGGCTGCAGGAACCACGTTTCTACATGGACAAGGGGATGGAAGGCCATCATCATCATGTTCATTCCTACTGTTCTGCTTAGCGCACCATATTCTTTGTCCCCTTTTCCTTGATTAATCAGTAAAATTTAATTATGCGGCATCATTATGACACAGATTGCAAAATCAACTATTCATTATAACATTCATCTTTACCGTGCATCAATCATTTACTACACAGATCTAGATCTATATATGCATAAATAGAACATCCATGAGAAATCACATAAAAAGACATTCAAACACTGAGTTTTAACGTGGTTCACCCAATCCTCGGGATATGTCCACAAAGACTGGCTTCTTTATTATTCTTTGTGCAATCATCTTAGGCTTGCACACTATGCTTACAATAGATACATCATGATATCCTTCTCCATCCTTCCTAGCTGCTCTGCAGTGCAAGCCTCTCTTTGCAGACCCTCCCTAAGCCCTCAAACATAGACTATCTCTCTCATTCTCAGTGTATTCTCTCAGCAACAACAACATGTTCTTTTACTCTCATCCAAACCCATTTTCCCCAACCCATTACATATTTATATGTAGAATTTAGGGCTCAAAACCCTATGACAACTCATGACAACTCATTGTAGGGCGTGTTTTTTCCTACCTATGTGTCTGCATGCTACTTTTACACTCTTGATTGTTGTTCTTTATCCTTTTGTGCGTCTACCTAATTTTGCATGCCTAACCGATGTCCTTCTTGCTTTTTCACACATTCTCAAAACCTATTTCTTTGAACTGCTTGTCCAACAAGCCCCCAACACTCACTTATGGCTCATCCTAAGCCACTTAAGCCTGTTGCGTCCCACCCCTCCATGCTTCCATGAAATTTTGGAGGGTCTCCTTTACTGCTACGACTCCTTTCTTAACCTCCATTTGTTGGTGCGCGGTTTTCATACCCAAGGTTTGGTTTATTCTACCAACAAAACTTATAGACACCGACCCTTTCAGCATCACCTGCATGCAAGTGAAGTCTCACCCAAGGAATCTATTGGGGCTGCAGGAATCAAGTTTCTGCAAGAACAAAGAATACAGTGTGCCAGGTAGAAAAGTAGGAATGAACATGATGATGATGGCCTCCCATCCCCTCGTCCCTATAGAAACTTGGTTCCCGCAGCCCCAATAGATGCCTCAGGTGAGACTTCACTTCCATGCAGGTGATGTTGAAAGGGCTGGTGTCTATAGGGTTTTTTTGTAGAATAAAATGAACCTAGGGTCTTAAAACCACGCACCAACATATGTGGACTTGTTTCCCTAAATGAAAGTCGACACCTATATGGATTATACGACCCTACCGTCTGCGGACTTGGACTGGCAGTGGAAGCTTCCTTATCTGTCGCTTAAGGAGTCCACTCTTGTGAATTTTCACAACCTACCACATTTTGGAACTACATGAGAAGTTGCAAGTTGAACTAAGTTTCTTATTACTCGCGTACACAACGATTCTTTATGGCTGGACAAAGCATATCCCATCCATGTCGATGATATTCATCAATTGATAGGGATTTCAATGGAGGGAGAAGACATATCCAAAGCATTCCAAGGCTTATGGAAGCACGACTAAAAGAAATGAGAGGTAAACCTATACATAAGGTTCGATACCAAACATGGAGGTCGCAAAGTGCTTATTGAGCCTATTAATGACGAGTAAGTCCATTGTGCCTACTATCTCAATGTGGGTAAAGTCATGAAAAATTACTCCAAGGGTGAATGCACTCTAAATGCTATCTCCATCATTGAGTTATGTAAACAGGGATCACCATTAAATTGGTGCAAGTATTTGATGACTAAGATGCTGCAAGCTTGTGTTGCGATGCATGAATGACGTGGTTATTTCATATATGGTTATATGTTGGTTGCATTTACAATGTGGAAGTGGAAGTCACCATATGGTTGCGAACTGTCATACATTCATGATCATTGAATTGCTAAGATGTTCGACCCCTGGCAGGCTATAAGTGACAACCCCAAAACAACATTCAACAATACCACCTTCTTATAGTGGTATAATGATCTCATTAACACAACCCAATGAGTGAGGATCCCATGAGAGTTGCTAAATCGACATACCAGTAATATCTGGTTCGACATGAATATAGAATATACTTTTGTGAGGCACCTAGGTGCATATCCATAGTTGTTTCACACTACTCCAGTACCTTTTTATCTTGACAAGGAGAATCTAGATGAGGAGGTCTGCTCATGGCCTAGAGTGCATAGGCAGAAGAAGAAATCAGGTATATCATATTAGATGCCTGCAATTTCAAGATGGGAGGCTCCAATGCAAAAATATGTTCTAGGTTCTAGCACGATAGCCATGAAGAGACAACATATGCCCACAGACTCTGAGGAGGAAGAGGAAGAAGAGGCCTTGCCAAGGTTAGTCTCATTGTCACTATTTCCATCGATCCCAGATACTGCTACATTCTCAAGTAAGGAGTTCCCTAAAGTTCTTGAGGCTATTTTTACAAAAAAAACTTACACTGGTTCTCCATCTTCGTCCACCACACCCCCTTTTATCACTGACACAGTTCCTCTTGCTTAATTTTCGCCACACACGCACACTATCCCCCCTATACCATCCTCCCTTCCCTTTATCACCATCCCCGATGGTCCTGTGGTTAAGGTACATAACACCCCTATCATTGAAGAACTCAATCATCAATGAACTACCTCCACTATGGACATCCCACCTAACACTCTCTCATCCCTTACTCATGTTCATACTGGAACTGTTGAAAAAGAGTCTAGTGACCCATTTGCCACGGTCGGAGGAAGCACTACCAATATTCCTTCCCATTTTTCCTAGGTTTCAAAGGTCAGTGTCCCCCTTACTACCCCTCAAGAGACTAGCATCAATCTAGGAACATAGAAATCAACAGAGGTGCAAGGTCAGACAAGTTAAAATCCTCCATAGGACCCTATGGATGCTCAGGAAGATGCCACTTTGACACATAGTACAATTTCTGTTTGGTATCAGGTTGTGTTGCTACTTCAATACCCTCAGTAATGTTGCTCCATCCTAGATCTATGTCTAGAACGTGAAGAATTGGTCAGTTTGTTACCCCAGGCTGTCCAATAAAGGGTCACACATGGCTTCCAAGCTACCTCTACTAGTCCCAATGGTGCAAGCACCCCAAGTTTTTCTGAAAGGTTGATTTCTAGTGGCCAACCACTTGCATTGAGATTGCATGTGGACCCATCTATCACCAGTGGAGATCTTGCAGCTTGGTCCACACCGCAACTATTGAATATTATACGCACATCGACTGATAAGATCGAGCACAAGATTGTCTCCGTAGAGCAGACCAATGAAGAGCTCATGCAACAGATGCACCACTTGCGTCAATATTTAGTTACAGAGACCAAGGAAAAAGACCAAGAACATGCATTGCACACACATGTTGAAGTTGTCTTTGAAAATTTTGCTTGAGTTTGGCCCACATTCAGGCAGGTTGCCCGCAGTTGCCTGAAGAAATTTCCCCGGTTGCACCAACACAATGAGTGAAGCTCCTCATTGATGCTTGGTCACAGTTGGTTGCAAGGACTGATAGTATACAACAAGAGATGGATGCCATCCTATTGAAGGAAAAGTAGCAGCCCCAAGCTATGATGGAGAAGATTACCCTTGAAGTGGTGGAAGGGAATCTCATTCGGTCTTCCCTTCATGACAGAATGCGAGAATGTAGCATGATTTTCACAATGGTCAATGATTGGGTTGGTTTGTTAGAACAAAGGAGAAAGTTGGTAGAAGAGCTGAGAGTCCAGATTCAGTGGATGAATGCAGAAGCACAATCCATCACCGACCCTATTGAGCAGCAAGTGAAGTTTTCCAAAATCCAAGAGGTAGATAACAAACTTGATGAGATGTACGAAGCTCCCCAAACTGCTAAGAGAGAACTTGGGGAATTCAAACATGTAGTTCAAGATACATATGTCTAGATGCATAAACTAGAATCTGTTGCAGATATAGAATGGAACACATTTCTTGCCACTAATACTGCAAAATCAGATGTTGCAGCGGCCCAAGAATTTGTTGCAGGAGATTCAATTTTACTAAGGAAGCGACATGATTGAGTGGAGCATTATGATAACTTATGCCAACAAGCAAAGAAGATCGTCCAGGAGTTGGGCCCTTCATTTGAAGGAGGCCTCAGTGAGGAAGTGAAAGGTTGACTAAAGGCGAGTCAACGGTTGTGGTCAGGGCTTGTTGAGCCCTTCATTTTTGAAATGGATAAGGATAAAAGAAGCGGTGGCAAAAGTCAAATCAGTTGTGCGACAATTGGGAGTCTAAAAGCCATGAAAGAAGTCAAATGAACAACGCAACAAATGGAATCTTCAGGAGCAACGAAATAACGTAATACTGTTGGCGGATTAAAGAATATAGGAAGCATAGAAGAGTGGATTTGATATGTTCAATAGACTGTGTCAAAGACATGAAAGTATAAGTAAAATGGTTGTTGGCCCTTGACCAAGTTTTGAGGATCCTTGGTCATGTTTGACTTACTTTTGGGACTTCAACAGGCTGTTGAAGATGGAGTGCAATTCGAAGCGGAGATCATGGGATCTCGGTCCCTTTTTAGGGATTTTTGGGTTTTGGGCTTATGTAACGGGTATGGGGATGCCGTCCCATGGGTTTACCCATGTTTAGGCCCGATTTTGTATTGTATAAATAGATGTCTAAGTGATGTAAGAAGGGGGTGGGGACATTTATGTGATGCTAGGTGCTAAGTGCAAGTTGTAATTGTAATTGCTTTGTGCATACTGTGTAAGTCTTCCAGAGCTAAGTGCAAGTGATCGTAAGAGACTATGGAAGGCTTTGTGTTGTAACTTGGGAAAGGAGGATCTAGGGAAGTGCACAGATCTTCTGTCCTCTACGATGTAAGATCTCAAGGCTCTGTGCATGTAGAAGATTGAAAGAAGACAATAAAGAGAAGAAGAATTGGTGGACGTAGCCCCAGGGAGGGGGTGAACCACGTATATCCTGTGTTGTGGTTGATTTGTGTGTTTTGGTTATTCTCTTGTTTATGTGATTAAATGCTTAGTGCGCTGATGTATGTTAGATGAATATGATATGATAGCTTAGTGTTGAATAATGTGAATAAATGCTAGATTTGACCTATGTTGATGTGCTTAGTTCTTGATTATATTGGATCTGTGTGAATACTGCACCGTTATGTTATTAGGGTTTATCTGCGTTGTAAGCTAAAGGTGAATATTGATGAACTGTAACTACTAAGTGCTCTGTTAAAGTGTTACAATCACATATCCATGTCCCAGCTAAGGTTGCAGACATCGAAGTCCTAGAACCACCCCTGCCTCTACCTCGGGTGAGACTTCATCTGCTTCGCAGGTGTTGTCAAAAGGGCCGGTAGTTAGGGTTTTGTTGGTGCGTTGTTGTAGCGTTGAACCTTGGGTCTGCCCCTGTGCAAACAAATGGTTCTGTTGCTGGGACTGGAACTATGATTGCTAGGAACTGAAGCAAAGAAAAAGAGGAAGCTCCGTGCGTAAATCTATTTCCCTAGTGCACATTATTCTACTTGACCTGTGAAGCTCTGTGCCAAGAAGAAGAGTCAGATCTAAAGAAAAGAGGTAAGATCTGAAAGCTTTGTGCTCTGATAAATGTAAGAACAATGAAAAGTTTTGATTAAAAAAGTAAGATAAGTGGAAATTTTTGTTTCAAAAGTATGTATCTAGGTATGTTTGACAAATTTTGTCCTAGCTTGAAAATTAGGGCATAGCTAGATGAAAGAAGGTTTGATGTGAGTAGATCTGACAAAAATAGTGAAAGATACGTTATTCCTATGCATAAAAATAATGTTTGCACTAACAAATGGATGCAGGACCCTAGAAATAATTTTTTGCAGGTTAGCTACTATGATCCTAGTGCGTAGTACAGGAAAGGCTGGGGATCATTTAAAATAAAGTGATGATTGACTCTTTGTTACAGTTGCAGAAGACCAAGACATCTTGCTAAGGAATGCCCTCGTAGAAGACCTAGTTGTATTTGTTGTAAAGCTATGGATCATGAAGTTTTAGATTTCCCTAGAATGATTGCTAAGCTTGACAGAATGAATATGAGACAAGAAAACCCCGAGGAAGGTTACAAAACTGAGACCATGGCAGAACCCCATAAAGAATCGGAGAATGTATTACTACAAATGAAAGAAACCCTAAATGATCACAGAAATATCAACTTATTAGAGATATTCAAAGAAAAAGAATGCATAGAAGCAAGAATAGGAGACTTTGACATTGACTGTGTTCTAGATGAAGAAACACAAGTGAATATCATGACAGAAAGAACTTGGGAAACTTTAGGAAAGCCTGCTATGATTCCTTCATTGGGAGGAATAGGATTATTTAGAGGAAAGCTAATAACCTTATGTGGAAGACTCACTCATATATCTATGAGTGCTCATGGAACGTCAACAGAGGAAGATTTTGAGATTGTTAAATTTATTGAGAACAACGCCCCATTTGCTATATTACTAGGAAAACCTTGGATTCAAAAGGATTAGGCTAGAAGAAAAGAAGAGGAAGTCATAGAGTAGAAGAAGAAAGAATTAAAAGACTTCATGACTAGGAGGATAACACACTTGATTGAAGAACAAGAGAACATATCGAAGCTACTTAGAACCAGAAGCTTGGATGTCGAGGTTAAAATAATACAAGAAGACTCATAGAAGACTAAAGTACCTACCCCAGCTAGAGAAGATGTATTACTCTTTGACCTTATGAAAGAATCTCAACAACGCGATGTTAATATGCCAAAAGGAGATAAGAATCAGAATGAAAAGAGGAATACCGAGACGAAGATCACAGGGAAGAAGGATAGAAAACTCAGTAAGAAGATAGCAAAGATAGAAAAGTTACAGAAGGTCCCAGAGGGGACTTCGCAGAGGGAACTGTAAGCTAAAGGTGAATATTGATGAACTGTAACTGCTAAGTGCTCTGTTAAAGTGTTACAATCATAGATCTGTGTTCTAGCTAAGGTTGCAGACATCAGAGTCCTGCAACCACCCCTGCCTCTACCTTGGGTGAGACTTCATCTGCTTCACAGGTGTTGCCGAAAGGGCCGATAGTTATGGTTTTGTTGGTGCTCTGTTGTAGCATTGAACCCTGGGTCTGCCCCTGTGCCAACAATGGTAATGTAACAGGATGGGGTTAATGATGTTTTCAATTCTAATGTTATTGCCATGATTGTTGGGTTATGTTAGTATTCTTTTGGTTTGGATCTATTTTTTTATTGCCATGGTTGAGTATTGTAATAGTCTCTGTGGGTATCACTACTACTTTTGCAGTAGATTTTGAGTTTGTATACGTTGCACAATATGATATATTGTAGATATGGGTATTGTGAGAGAAGATCTATGAGAATACCAGCCTTAAGAGTGGTTTGTACCACTACTTCTAATACAATGATATGAATTGAGGCCTACAAATTTGTTTTTCAATGTTATATTTCATGTTATGAATGGATCTGTAATGTTGTTGCATATATGTTTATTCTTTTCCTTTTCTAGTGTTATCTTAATGGTATCGCAACTTGACTTAATAGATAACTTATGGATCCGAGTAGTATAGAAGTAGATATGATGTTGCATTCTTTATAACTCCTTTCATCTTTCAAGTCTCAACTGCGCTTTGAGTGAGACCTCCTTCCCTTGTTGAAGGTTGAATATGCCAGTGTACCTAGACTACAACGTTGCCTTTTTGTTGGAAACTGCCAATATATTTGGTCTCGATTTTGCGCCAACACCCTTAGTTACAATTCAAGGAGTGAGAATCACCATTGGTTCACGTCAATGATTTTTCTGAGATTATTGGAGAACAAGGCCAACTGCAGAGTCTGGTTCAATTGTTCATAGTGCAAGCAGTGAAATGGTGGGATTTGCATGCATCTCTGTTATAGACTTAGATTGTCATGATCACATACTACATTGAATGTTTCAAAGGAAATAAATTATCAACCACAAGTATACCTAAGTTTAAGTTAGGTTTGACCCTCTCACCCATATTGAAGACTATGAAAGGGAATGGAGAAGAACTAGGTACACATATGAAAGTGTCTGTACAAGAAGCAATAAGATGGGTACACATATGAAAGAACATGGATGAGAACCAATAAGATGTGCATTTTATGCCTTGTAAAAGGACCATCAAAGGACAAGAAACAACAAACATGTTCTTTGAACAAGACTAGCTGGACATTGGGATACCAAGGAGTATCATCTAGAATAGGGATACTAGATTTCTCTATGGCTTTTGGACTACACTTTGGGAAAAGATGGATACCAATTTGAAGATATTTAGAACATTCCATCCATAGACAAATGGGCATACATAAGTAGTCAACGAGGCTCTGGTTCAACTTTTGAGGGGTTATAATCAAAAGCATCCAAAGACCTCAGATGGAAATCTAATCTATATTCAATTCTCTTATAACAGAGCAACCCATTCTTCCACTACAAGGAGAACACCTTCTTGCGAAGGTTTTTACAGAACCTCCCCCCAAAAATTATCCCTTAGCTATTTATAGCAAAGGGTATTATCAGAGGCGGGTGACCAGAGGTTTTTTTAGAGTTATTTATTTATTTATTTCAGTGCACCTTTAAGGTATATACGCATCGGTGCACACCTAATCATACCTCACTCATGCTTAAATGTTCAATGTACTATCATTGTTTATAGCGTAGGTTGTTAGTGGACGCGAGCGACCAAAGGTTTTTGTAGACATTTTTGTTCGGTGCACCTTTACGGTACATCCACCCCAGTGCTCAACTAAAAAAAATGCATTGGTGCATAGTTTTTCAAATGCACCATCATAAGTTATAACAAAAATAACAAGCATCGACCAATGGGAACCGATTCCATTGAATCTTACGTACCGATGCATAAAATTGTTCGATGGAGCACCGTGGTATGGGTAAATAAAAAAATTACTAGACTGATTTTCATTGTGACACCTCATCATGTGCTTTCAATCTCTCAAGAAAGCGTCGATGCTTACTCTAATATCAAGAACACCCTGTTTCTGATGCTCCTCGACGATTTGGATAGCTCCACTAGTCGATTCCATACATTTCCGATTTTTGGAAATTACTACAAATTTTCATTTCCTCTCAATGGTGGAACCGTGCCTCCTTGATACATAAGAGTCAAGGTAATTTGTTTATTACCTTCCCATTTTCATTTTCATCCAATGAAAATTTGAATTTAGCTTAAAATTTTAGACTTTTTTCAAAAAAATATTGTGACTCCACGCGAGGCGTTGTTTCAATTCGACTCACCCCGGAGCAGGTGCGTCTTGTGATAAATTCATAGTAATCACCGTAACGGGTGCATCTAATTTTTATTTCACTTAACCAGTGCTTCCACTTAAATGACCCACATCTAGTGCATTATAAAAGACAATGCCCGGTAAAAAACATCTTGGTGCGTTTTGAACATAGAAGCACTGATGCGTTCCATTTAACCAAGTGCACTGCTCAAAATACAACACATAAATTTAATAGAGTGGTGCAACCAATTTAAACAAATGCACCGATGCCATTAACAAAATTGCACCATAATAGATATTGACTGATTCAAATTTGCGGGGTGTTTCCTTTGACGTCTCGTCTCCAGTGCTCTACGCTTAATAAAGCACAGCTAAACAAAATGGCAGTGCTTCAATAACACAGTATCACCAACACGTTCATAGTAACACATCACATCACTTAATTTGCAATAAATCAATGTAATGGAGCAGTTCCCATAGTGCCAACACCCGCACCAATGCATTATACTAGTTGATGCATCGCTAAACATCATGTCGGTGCTTTGGAAACAACATCGCACCGGTGTGGTCTGTTAGCGAAAGCGCACCGCCGTGTTTACATTCCATCAAAATTGGGGTGGCAGTGTGTTTATGTTAACCAAATACACTAGTGTTGTGGGGCATCTCGATGGATGACCCGTTACCGCTGCTCTTGATAATAGAACACACAGTTAAACAAAATGTTGGTGCTCCAATAAAATGGTAGCACCGATGTGTTTATATTAACACATCATGCTGTTTAAGTTGTTATAAAACAATTTAATTGGTCGATGCACCTATGTCCAAAGATCACACTGGTGTTGTAAAGAGAACGCCAATGGGCTGAAGTGCGCCAATTGAGATAAACACACCGATGTGTTCTATTAATCAAACACACCACCCAATTTTTGAAATATTTTTTTTTCTTTGCAGTGTGTCAAATAAATACAATACATTGGTGTTGTGTACTACAACACAACTAACAAAACACATAATAATTTCCCATATCGGTTCGTTTTATGGGATGCCCCATTATTGGTGTGTTTATTTTACTTACCGGTATCAACGCATACAAAGTTAAAATTGAGCGTCGGTGTGTTACATTCAACGAAATGCACTGGTGCATTTAAGTGAGTTGCATTGGGAAAATTATTTAAAAAATTATCATTAAAGTGCATCTTTTAAAACACACCCATTACCGGTGTGTCAGAAACAACAATGGACATTTAAAAAGCATGATGTGTTTCATATAACCAAGCACACTGCTTGGTTTATCATTAAAAAATTCTACTACAATGGTGCACTTCATAGAACCAACCACTTCGAGTTACACATTTCATAGGTGAAATGGCATCACAGGTAGTTTTGTATGACAACCCTTAACGAATGTGCTATATATCACAACACATCGCTATATATATTGGTGATCGAGTAACAATAATGCACTATTATGTTAAATTTAACACATCGTTTTTCAGTGCCTTATGTATGATATGGAGCACTAGCAATGATGTGTATGAAGTTATTAATAGCACTGGTTACTTTTTCACTTTTTTTTTGCAAACATAAACTAATTTCAATTTTTCATAAATACCAATTAGTTATTATGTTTGTGTTTTGTATTTTAAATTTGTTTTGTGTGTGTGTGCACCTAAAAAGAATTTTATGTGAATTAGATATGACAACGACTCTGAGCACAGTAGCAACAACAACAATGAGAAGAATAATAATTTAATTCACAAACTACATATGAAAACCTCCACGGTTAAATTTTGTGGAGGTTTTGCTTTGGACAGGCAAAAAGAAAGGTCACTTTTTGGTGCCTCTCATAATTTAGCACATGGACTCAATATTTTTCCAATTCCTTAGTGCTCTGCCTCACATCTCCTCCTCTTTGGGTCACTTGAATTTCTCCAAGATACTGTCCTCGTCCTTCCTGTAGCCATAATATGAATTGGCGTCAATTCGCTTGTAGATTGCATACCTACACCCCATGTTTTTTTTCTTGAGGGGGCTTATCAAATAACTCTTTGAGGATGAGGAGGAATTTCATAGCCATGAAGTATCTGTAATCGGGGCTCTTGCAAGCAGCACTAGGCACATCAACTTCATTCCCTTCCAAGTCCACTATCTTGGTCTGTACTTTGGCATAATTAGGACTACCAAGCTGTACAATCAGAGCTTCCCAATGCCCCTTTTCCATGTTCAACAACAAAGGACCATAGTGGATGTCTTAATTATAACACTATGTCAACCTCAAGAATTACCTAAGATCCATATTGTATATTTAATAGAAGTTAAGAAGCACATTTGGAAAAATAGTCGATGATCCATAAACTTTGTCAGTATGCCTTATCACTAAATATTAAACATTTCCTTGGCCTCAACTTGTTCCTCCATGAGATCCTCACCCATGTGCTTACTCTAAGAATCTCATGTTTCTTCTTCTCCACAACCATGCACTCGATTGATTTCTCGTCCAGAAGGGGCACATGGGTAACAAACTATCGCTCTCTCTGCTACTAGTTTCCTTTGTCCTCCTCTCCCATTTCTTCCACAACATCCTCATCTTCCTCGAATAAGACCATATTAATGGAAACATCCTCCCCGATCTTGATCGTCAACCTAGCCTCCCTCTAGATAGACTCGATCCTCTTCCACTCCCTTAGCGCTCTGGCTCACATCTCCTCCTCCGTAGGCTGCTCGACTTTCTCCAATATATCGTTCTCATCATCCCTATCACCATAATAACTGGCGTCAATTCAATTGTAAATCACATACCTCCACCTCCTCTTCTTCGCCTCATGATGCTTATAGAATAGCTCTTCGACACCGGGGAGGAATTTCCCAGCCGCATTCGTACAATTGACTATTGGAAGATGGCATGTTACAATATTCTAGTAACCAATTGTATAAGTGTGGTTGAGAAATTTCTCCTCAGCTTTGAAGAGCTATTTGATAATCCACTCAAGCGAAGAAGAGGAGGTATGTGATTTACAAGCAAATTCACGCCAGTTATTATAGCAATAGGGATGATGTGAATGATATCTTAGAGAAAGTCGAGTGACCTATGGAGGAGGATATACAGGTTAGAGTGTCGAGGGAGTGGTAGAAGATCGAGTCTATCTAGAGGGAGGCCAGGTTGGAAATCAAGAGCAGGTAGGTTAGTGTCATTAAGTCAGTCCTATTCAAGGAAGATGAGGATGTGGTGGAAGAAATGGGAGAACGGGACAAGGGAAACCAACAACAAAGAGAGTGAGAGTTTTTTTCCCATGTGCCCCTTTTGGATGAGAAAGCGATTGAGCACATGGTTGTGGAGAAGAAAAAACGTGAGTTTTTTAGTAAGTACATGGGTGAGGATCTCATGGAGGATCTGGCCGAGGCCAAGGCAATGTTTAATATTTAGCGATAAGGCATGCTGACATAGCTTATGGATCATTGGTTGTTTTTCCCAATGTGCTTCTTAACTTCTACTAAATATACAATATGGACCTTAGGTCATTCTTGATATTGATACAGTGTTTTAATTAATACATCCACTAGGGTCCTTTCTTGTTGAAAAGGGAAAAGGGGCACTGGGAAGCTCTAATCATAGATCTTGGTAATCTTGATTCTGCCAAAGTAGGGGCTAAGATGACAGACTTGGAAGGGAATGAAGTTGATGTACCCGGTACCACTAGCAAGGGCCCTGATTATAGATACTTTGAGGCTATGAAATTATTCCCAATCCTAAAAGAGCTATTCGATAAGCCCCCTTGAGGTAAAGAAGAGGAGGTGTAGGTATGTGATTTACAAGTGAATTGACTCCAATTCATATTATGGCTACAAGAATGACATGGACGATATCTTGAAGAAAGTTGAGTAGCCCTTGCAGGAGGAGATGCGAGGTAGAGCACTGAGGAAGTGGTATAGGATTGAATCCATGTACTAAATTATGAGAGGCACCATAGAGTGGTTGCCTCCACAAAGCACAACCTACGCAAACTTTAATCGTGGAAGTTTGCATATGTACTTTGTCAATTAAATTGTTTCTCGATGCATTTTTACGTAACAACTGCACCGGTGCACTTTTAATCACACTAGTGCACTATAAACATTAGAGCGCACATGTATATTATGTTTTTTCAAATCATGTTGATGTTGTTGTTGTTTGATTTATAAAATGTATTAAAAGTATGTTAATGATTTCTTTGTTTTAAATTAAATTTAAGATGTATCACTCATTAGAATTTATAGTTGTCATATAATGTTTAACTTTAGTTTTATGAAACCGTTTACTTTGGATTGTAATTGCAAAATGAAACAACTTTATGATTTTTTGCTCCACCACCAATTTAATTATGAATCTCCTCATAAGGAAATATGCGTATTTGATTTCGTAAGTGAAGAAATTAATTAATTTGTTAAAGTTTAAAAAATATTAAATTAAATTAATTCTATATTAATATTTAAAAATATAAAAATATTAAGAAAACACATTTACAAAATAAACAAAAGTTCATGTGTAGAAGTTATACAGAACTAATTAGTCCCCATATTTGATGTAATGCTTGTAACATGCAACTAACCACTTTGGATTATATATATATATATATATATATATATATATATATATTATTTATGAGTAGTGATGGTACACATATCTTCCATATTGGTATGTTCTTGTTTTTTCAAATAATATATGGGGATGACTTATGCCAAGTGTCATATTAGACTACAAAATGCACCTCACTTTATATTAATATATTTTTTTTAAGAAAGGTCTTAATATAATCAACATGTTTTTTTTAGTTTGTAGGCCAAAATGTCAATTTAAAAAAAAATGGTCGTGTTAAAATTTTATGTCAAAAACATAGACATGTATTTTTAAATTATGATACATGTTACACGAAAAAATATTAAAATAATAGGAAACAATAACATATATATATATATATATATATATATATATATATATATATATATAATTGGAATTAATAAAAGTATATCTATAAATGCATGCAATTCATCAAAAAATAACATTTATATAAAAATATATATTTTGAATCCATAGAAATAGATCATGCATGGAATTTTATCAAAGTTGAGCCTCTGTAAATTATTTAAAAATATTGTCAAAATGAAACACAATGACAAATGATTTGGAAATGATGATTTTAATTTGGTTTATGCAATCCCAATCACCACCAAGTTTTTTAGGAAAAAATAAAAGTTGACATAAACTCATTAGATAACATGGACATTTGATGCGTTCCCTCTTAAAAAAGTTAATTTTACATAATGTGCATGCATCCTATGACATTAGTGTTCTATGCAAATTCTACAATTACTAATATTCCTTCTCATATTTTTTATAATCATGTAATGACAATCATATCTTTAATACATATGTCTTATCAAATAATTAATATACAACTATCATTTGTCTTCCATAATTCATCCTAAGATATCCTTAACTAATTAATGCTTTCCATATTCCCTTTGTGAGCCTATTTGATATTATAGGGCCGTTGCATCATGAATAATCCATAAAGCATCATTTAAGGGCAAAGACATTATTTTTCACATGTGGACCATATTAGGCCCTAATACAATCCCTAGTGTGCAAGACTTATAATGGCTAAGGTTCATTATACTTGTCCCCTGTGATGGTTCCAAACACGATGCATGATGGCCCATGAATTCTAAAATCCCGCTTCATGCCCTAAGACATTTGTTTTCATCCTCCAACCATGACTAGGGCCTTCAAACTCATCATTGGTGTGGAAAAACTCACAATGGTGCACCTATCATATACATGGGATAAATGTTCCATTTATGGGGGCCTATGTGGGTTTGGGACCATATCTAGGGCCCATGAGACAATAAATAATATTTTAGTCCCTATATTGGTGTTCCTCCTCATGCCATGTCTAGGGTCCCTAATACCCTTTTATGGAGCATAAAACATTATAACATCACTAATATTATACTCATTCACCAAATATTTCCTTTAGAGGGCATGTAGGGTTGTTTGGGATCCTATGCATGGCTCATGAGCCCTAAAATGATCTTCCAGGGCATATGATGTTGATCTTCCTTCTCGAACAACCATGTTGACACCTTTGTTTTGTTACCTTGCAATAGTCAATTTTAACTAATGAAAACATCATGAAGTGGTTTATGGAACAAACAAAAGGGATCCTGCATGAAGTTGATGGTTAAAAAATTGGCAACTGGGAATTTGGGAACATGCTCTCGCATGAAAATGTACATGTTATTCAAAACGTGCACACGTTCCTTTTAAAATAGCTTTAATATCTTTTGAACTACCATGCAGACTACTGTGAAGTTTGTCAAATAAGAATTAAAAATAAACATGCATTCACCTTAGAAATGTGCATGCATTAATAATGGGAACACATCATTTTTAACATAAAAGTATATAAATTATATAAGAAATTTCCACCCCTAAAATGTATCAAGAGTAATTTAGTAATTTGTCTATAATATTTTATCCCAACATCCTTTTTTGGAATTATTTACATACTTGGAAAGATCTTGAAGATATATACAACTTTTAAGTTATTAAATTTCTACTTTTCTTGATATGTATTTTCTTGTTTTCAAAATAATACAAAAATAAATCTTTTGACAGGAAAAATAGTATTTGCAATTTTCTCACAACGTTTTTTCCCAACATCCATTTTTGTTGCTCTTTGGATAGTTACAAAGATCTTGAAGTGATCTACAACTTTGTTGTTATACACTTTTGTTGTGTCTATATAGATGTTTTTTTGTTGTTTAAAAGAATACAAAAATAATGTTTTCACAAATAGGATATACTTTTGAAGGTTGTACTTTGTTATGCGGCCATTTTAAATTAAATGCCATAGTTAAAAAGGGTTGCATGGCAGCTTAGTCCCCGTCGAGCAAGTTTAAAAATATATAAGCAGTTTGGTCTAGGGCTCTCAATCTGGATGTAAATTTGCTTATGGCACAATATGCGGTATTGCTATTGGTTCAATTGCAAAGTCAACTCAATTAACATGATTTGCTACTTAAATTTTGTAGTACATAGAAGCACATTTTTCTTTCACAATGAGGACAACTTGTAGGTGGACATAGAAAGCCCATGCTTGAATTTGGTTTTTAGTTACCACAATGATATTTAAAATTATTGTTCAGGCGTTGATCAATGTCAATGCCATGCATATTTATTTCGAGATTTGATTTGTAATCAAATATTTATAACAACGAAAAATGTTAACTACTTTTCACCAAGATATATAAGCTCAAACTAACACAATTATATTTGATTAATCAATTTGTTGGATAATAGTGAAAAACATTAATTACTTCTCACCAAATTATATAAACTCAGTCTAACATATAATTATATATCATTAATCAATTTGTTGGATAGAAAATGAACTATAAAGTAAAATGATATACTTGTTATAAATCAATAAAGGTAGTTATTGGACCTATCAAATTGGAGAAAAATTATTCTCGTATACCATATAGTGTATTTATAAATCAATGGAAATTGAATTCCACACTGTAAAATATAAGAAAAAATGAAATAATTCTAATTAAAAAAACTAATCATGGCCGTACTAGTAGAATATGTTATTGTACATCAATTTCTAGAAGTCTTTTTTTCATTAAATTCATTTTGATTCTTCATTTTTCATGCAATATGGCATATACATATGCAATATAACTGTTATTTTCAAGTGGAGAAAAAGATTGTTTAAGACTCTAAGTTGTGCAAAGAAATATTCTTGAGCACATTGGTAGTTTCCAAAGTTGATCATTAACCATGAAAAGCAATCAACAAAACATAAAGCTTCAACAATTTGCATCACTTTCCCTGACATGGTTGAACTTTCATTTGTTGATTTCTTCTATGGATCGAAGAACAAGAGAACCTTTCAAAAGAAAGAGGGATAAATAAATAAAAAACAATTTTCCATTTTATTGATCAATAAATAAAATCAATAATTCAACTTTTATGTAGCATAAGAACATTTTTGTGATTTACCTTTTCATTCACCCCATTTTTAGTACTATATTGTCTTCATTTAGTGTGAATTTGTTGTGGAATTGGAAATTGCGTAGCATATAAACAGTTCTTGGTTTTCTTTGAAGATATATTTCATATGACATCTTTGTTAGGTCAGGAAGTAGATTATGCAATATATATTCTCTAATCGTGCATTGTACAATAACATTGTTACTGGTTCTGATAATACAATTTATGCAATGTCTATAGAGAAAAGGGAATTTCTGGTTGCACTTTATACAATCAATTGTTGCATCCTCTGTCAATGCAGATGCATTGGCTAGAGAATCACATATGGCACATTTAGGTTCAAAAGGATTTGAGTATGCATTTGTTATTGTTAGTGTACCTTCAACGTGCTCTTCTAGTACATGTTCAAGCGGTAATATGTCATTTCTTGTACTCTTTTCATTTGGCATTTCGTTAACCATATGATAATCAATCATATGTTTTTTGTTTGGCCTTACTGGAATCCGATCACAATTTGCAATGCAAGTGTGCTTGTACCGTTCTTTTAGTAATGATTCATAGTGGATGTGTGATGAATTTGTTTAAAATGACATCACATCAAATGTTTTATCATAATTTGAATTGGTAGAATAGATGTTGACAATGTTGTTGCTAAGGGAAGACCACAGTTGGATATTTACTTTGAATATCATTGATATCCATTGCAAACAAAATTGTCGACCTTTTGTCTTCCCCTTTTCATAGGGCATTGCCATATTTATGAGATATCCTTGCCAATGCGCAATCATTTGGATATTCTGTATGGTGTTAACAATTAGGTATTGCTGCAAGCAATGGAATGCATTTTGATCACCACCCATAATTCCATTGCAGAAAGATTAGACAATATAAAGTACTAAAGAATCTATATCAAACTTGTTGCTATCAAATAACAAATTGTACTAAAAATACTATCTCTGCAATTAAATGTACTATTTGTTGCCCTCTTCAATCCATGGGAATGCACATCATGCATAATACATTTACAATGGTATTCAATATCTTTGCACATTAGCGAAAAGTAAATATTAGATGGTTTGAAATTGCAACTAGACATTTTTTTTTGTAAATTAATGGTTCGTAATGAACAAAAACAAGATTTGCGTCATGAAACAAGATGCAATATGGATTTGTATTTGCATCTCTATCAAATAGCAAATATCGTGTTTTCTTTGCGAGGGACGAAACTCCGATTGATATATTTAACCACTTGGCTAGCCGCTGTATGAAAAATGTATCTCCCCATAGTCCTCTCTTAGTTGCATTCAGATTTGTAGATGTAGGCAATCGCATTTTGGAAAGATACGTCTCAACGCCATGAATTCCATGCAATTGGTACAAGAAATCAAATGCAAGTTCATATTGATATGACTGCAATGCCTCTACATCGCCATTGTCTAGACAAAGTAAGAAATGGTTTATTAATCCATTTCGCAGTTCAATAAATGAATAAGGAAAGTGCAATAGAACTTGAAATGCATCAAATAAACAGTCTCTTGGAGTATATGAAAATGCATGTAATCTAAAAATACCATTGCTATTCAATACATGGTCTATATGATCATGTATACTCCATTGTTCTTTCATCTAGTAGCTTTCAACATCTATTTTTTTTTGCCATTTTTCTAATTTATGTTATTCAAATTGTTGCTAGATTATGTTTATTGCATTACCTACTTGGGACTGAAAAATGACAATACAATTTCAAAAGCACATACCTTGTTTTTTGTCTCCCTTAATTTCGACACTTCTCTGTTACTATGTCCTATTTTGAAAAGCAAGACAATAACTATTTGTTAGGTTCATTTAGTACATACAATGAGCTAAAAAATACTAAGTTCCATTCATTGAAATCATAATTGTAGTTGTAGAATATGGCATATGGAATTTGTGGTGAGAATTCTCCCCCCGCGGACAGGTTGAGTTCCCCTCACTTGGGTTTCCTACAAGTTAGATTGCCTCTAACAAATGGACACTAACATCCTCCTAACTAACTATTCTATTTTCTTGCAGGAGGGTTGAGAGAGAAGGATAGAAGGTATGTGCACTTGATTTTCGACGTTTGTCCTCGTCGCTCCAATGGTTGAGCTCTGATCCAAGCAGCTCCCTCATGAAGTCAAATCTGCAAGAAAATGGAAACCTTCTCCTACTACGATATATGATTAGGGAATAGAAACCCTACCTATTGATAACTTACACCAAGTAATAAAGCAAACAAGAAATTAACAAGAAACTATAAGAGAAATATGACAAGTTCTTATATTCAGTGAAAAGAAAGAAGTTTACAACCTGATGATGCTACAATCCTCCAAGCTTCCTTCTTCATCCCTTGAACATGAATCCAACTCAAATTCTTCACATAAACAAAGGTTTGGCTCTCCTTGACAAGATCATAAGTCTAATATGATTCTTTTCCATCCCCCTCTCACTCTGAAATGGCCTGGTTATATAGATTCATAAGAGTTGAACCACTAGAGTAAATCATGAACATGGTTGATGATAAGGTGGATTAGGTTAGGATTCTAGTTATCTTTATGGTTATTATTTCTCTCAAGATAGGATATAAGGAGACTTGAATCACATCTTGATGAAAATAAGAACCATACAGAAAGTCCTCGAAAGATGCCCCTAGATTCATGGACTTGACCAAATCAAGATGGTTGCTCCCCTAGAACTACAAACAAAGTGACCCGGTCGCCCTCTTAACACTGTTTCAAGGGGATGGTTGCTCTCCCAAAGTGAAAATGGGAGCGACCATGGTCAAACGAAGCCAAGACTGAGTGAAAAAGGCCAAATTGTCATGGTTTGAAGGTGTCTTCTTCTTCTTGATGCTCAAGGGGATGTAATGGATAATTCATGCATGGTGTTGAGGTGGTGATACTTAGGAAAAGTGTGACAAATAAGGTATAGAACTTAGCAGAATGAACCATGGCATTTGTGAAACTTGCTACACCGAGCAGGGTGAAGTGCAACACTTACGACACTTAGCAAATTGAAGTGCGACACTTATGACACTTAGCAAAGTGAAGTAACCAATTTACTATGGTGATAATTCTCCCCCTGCAGGCAGGTTGAGTTCCTCTCACTTGGGTTTCCTACAAGTGAGACAACCTATAACAAATGGACACTAACATCCTCCTACCTAACTATTATATTTTCTCGTGGGAGGGTTGAGAGAGAAGGAGAGAAGGTATTAACACCTAATTTCTGACGTCTGTCCTCGCCGCTCCAATAGTTGAGCTCTGATCCAAGAAGCTCCCTCATGAATTCAAACCAAAAAGAACATGGAAAGATTCTCCTAATACTATCTATGATTAGGTAATAACAACGCTACCTATTGATAACTTACACCAAGTAATCAAATAGACAAGAAATGAACAAGAAAGTATAAGAGAAATAGGCCAAGTTCTTATATTCAATGAAAAGCAAGAAGTTTACAACCTGGTGATGTTGCAATCCTCCAAGATTGCTTCTTCAACCCTTGAACATGAATCCAGCTCAACTTCTTCACATAAACAAAGGTTTGGATCTACTTGACAAGATCATAAGTTTGATATGCTTCTTTTGCATCCCCCTCTCACTCTGAAATGGCCTGGTTATATAGATTCATAGGAGCTCAACCACTAGAGTAAATCAAGAACATGGTTGAGGATAAGATGGATCAGGCTAGGATTTGATTTATATTCATTGTTCTTCTTTCTCTCAAGATAGGATAGAAGGAGACTCGAATCATATCTTGATGAAAATAAGAAAACAAACCAATAATCATCCAGAAAGTCCTCGAAAGATGCCCCTAGATTCATGGGATTTGACCAAATAAAGATGGTTGCTCCCCTAGAAGGATAGACAAAGTGACTTGGTCACCCTCCTAACACTGTTTCAAGGGGATAGTCGCTCTCCCAAAGTGAAAATGGGAGCGACCGTGGTCAAATGAAGCTAGGACTGAGTGAAAAGGGCCAAATTGTCAGGGTTTGAAGGTGTCTTCTTCTTCTTGATGCTCAAGGGGATGTAATGGATTATTCATACATGGTGTTGAGGCGATGAAACTTAGAATAATAAGGTACGACACTTAGAATAATGGGCCATGGAATTTGTGACACTTGCGACACTGAGCAGGGTGAAGTGTGACACTTACGAAACTTAGCAAAGTGAAGTGCGACACTTATGACACTTAGTAAAGTGGGATAAAACAATGTATAACAGATGCCCCCAAAAATGTGATACCAGAGGAGAAAAATGATGGCCGTAACACTTTGTAATAATGTGGAATCAAGGGATTTAAGTCAGAAGACTTGTTGGAAAAACAAGCAATCATCCATCAATATACAAATATCACCCCCAAGGTAGGCATACCCTTACTTCGAATAATCTGACTGGAAGCATGGTCGTCGACCAATACACTAAAGATGCATGAAATCAATGACTAAGGATATGGCCACTGAACATACAATGTGGATCCATGTCTCCATGACTCGATCAAAATGTAGCCACGAGATTGTACACAGTGGAGCTACAACATGACATAACATAACCATAGACCAATACAAAGTGGATCCATGTCACAGTATATATCACAACTTCATTATCTCCATCACAACCTAGGGAAGTAGATAACAAAAATGAGTTTTTACTGGATAGTCCCCCCAGGTTCTTCAATCCCAATTTTGAATAGTACGAATCTAGCCATGTGAATAGATGTCTTGATGTCCAACATGGTAGAAACCACTTGATTACCGGTCCATGATGTAAACCATTAACAAGTGCGAGGGAAATCACCAATGATTACAATGACTCCCAAGGTACCCTAGTACATCCCAACGAATGTGAATAGATGGTCTAAAGTATAACACTCATGGAATCAATTGATCAAGGGTCAATGATGTAGACCCACTATCAAAAGTGAGGAAACCTTCCATTGAGGCATGCAGGCTCCAAGGTACTAATTGGTTTCTAAGTCTAATTCCTATATAATGTGCTGATGTCGAAAAAAATAGAATTGTCGAAGGAGGGCCATGATGTATCCCCCATCATCGACATGAAACAAATAAGGATAGTGATGAATAGTGATGGATCAAATGGCGGTGAACTAACACATGGGTGAAAAGGTAGAGGTTGAATTCCCCTGAACATATGGCATCACAACAAATGACTTGGTAGCATTGACTCAACACAACATGAAGACCAAGTATGATGATATGACGACAACCAATGGATCTCTTCAAAGGAGTCGAAAGAGTATGACGATGCATGGAATGGGATGACAACCATGAGTTCTCTTCTAAAGGAGTCAAAAGAGTATGACGACACATGGGATTCAAAAAAGTTCCATGTTCAAGGGAGACATCAAGTTTCCATAAATCAAAGACTTGACCCACTTCTCAATTTTTTATCCCACCCATATAGGAGAGTACCTCTTTGTTTTTTAGCGAGCTTGAAAAGGATAACAAATGCTTGGTATGAGCTCATCTTTGATGAGTCCCATCTTCGATGAGTCCCATCTTCACATATTTAACAAACCTGAAGAAGGAAGGTTTTAGTCCCAGATGGGTCCTTCCTTGTGTATATTTTATGAGTCCAACAAAAGAAAACTCAATGGTCTTTTGATATTTTGAGAGTCTGAAAAGATTTAGAAAGAAGACTTAAGATGAGTCAGTTCACCATCTTCGATGAGTCCCATTCGATGAGTCCCATCTTCGATGAGTCCCATCTTCGATGAGTCCCATCTTCACATATTTAACAAACCTGAAGAAGGAAGGTTTCAGTCCCAAATGGGTCCTTCCTTGTGTATATTTTATGAGTCCAATGAAAGAAAACTCGATGGTCTTTTGATATTTTGAGAGTCTAAAAAGATTTAGAAAGAAGACTCAAGATGGACATTTTTCGTGAAATTAGTCTCGAGGGCCCGAAAAAGTATAAAACGATACCTTGGAGAACTCTTATAATCATGCTTGACTAGAGTGTTACTTTTTCGTAAATAGTCTGATGAGACCGAAAAAGAGATAAACTACCACTCAACATACGTGCTTTCTAATTCACTTTAATGAGTGTGAAAGACAACAAGATTGCTCAACAATCTTTTCATTTTTTAAGGAGTTCAAAAAGAGTTTAAAGAGTTCTCCGTAATGAGGTCCTTTTTCATAAAGTAGTGCTTTTGAAGTTGAAAAAGAGATAAACCAAACATCGAAAGACACCCTTTATAACCCTTTTAACAAGTGTGAAAGGATACAAGTTCACTCGATAATCTTTTCATGTTTAGGGAGTCTGAAAAGAGCTTAAAGGAGACTCCAAAGAGTTCCTTTTTCATATAGATTTTACGAGTCTGAAAAATAGATAAAAGTATACTCGGTAACTATTCTCATGTATTAACGAGCACGAGAGAGAACAAAGACTGAGCTTAATAACTTATTCTCATGTATTTACGATCACGAGAAAGAACAAAGACTAAGCTCGTTCTAGAAAAGACTACTATGTTATGATGGGAACGACCCTCAAACGAGGATCATGCCTAGCAATGTGTCTCTCTAGAGATGTTTTTCCCCCAGCTTGCATGACATAAGCTAGTGGGTTTTCTCCATCATGATTCCCAGAGGTTGGAGACCTACCCCCAAGCATCATTTCTTTTGACGACTGGTCTTCTTTCCCCGTTTAGGCGACTGGTTACTAATGGGAACATTTTCACTAGGAAGAGGAAAAGAAGGTTCAATTACGCGATCCAGAGAGAGACTCGATTGGAATGGAGGGGGGTCTATTTCATTTGTTAATGAGTTTGACATAGATAATGAACTATGCTCTTCAAGACCAATTACTACCAAAGGATCAGAGAACTCTATGGATTTTCGCACCTGGGTAGAAATCATATTTAACGTGGAAACCTGTGGGATGACAAGAGTAGGTAAAGGAAAAACCCCCATGAGTGATGAATCTTTAAGGAGACCTACTTCTACACTCTCAAGACTAGAATGACCTAGAAAAGGAGCATCATTCGTCGTCGCATTATGGAGATATGGAGTTATATAGTCTAGTTGGTCAACAATGATAATTTTTCCTTGATAGGGAAATCATTGTTAGAATGAAAGAGATGTGCTCATTTTTCCATAGATAATATAGCAATATTGTCACCCAACCATAGGCACAAAGGCCATCCTCAAGCACCTTAACCTTGACATACAAAATAATTTCAGTAGCAGACCAATAGTCAACCAAGGCTAGCACACCTTTCTCCAAGGGTAGCGCACCAAGAAAGAATAACCAGAAACCAAGCAGGAATTCCAAGCCATAACCAAGAGATCAAGTCCAACCAAAATCCAAAATCCCTGTCGCAGCAGTTGCAGCTGCACTCACTCTCCAAACTTGCGCACCACTAGTCTTATGCAGTTGTCAGTGTCAAATGAGCTCTAACGCCCTCTATTTATACTTATCTATATCACTTGACTGGGTTGACTTCTCTTTCTTGAGGATAATAATTCAATATTAAACATTCTCTTGAGTTGACTTCTCTTCTAGGGTTATTATCCAACATTTTAGGGTTTCTCTTGCTTCCTAGAATATTCTAGTCTCGTCAAAGGTTACACGTAGAGGTTAATACCTCCCACAGCTACCATAATATCAACAATCGTAACAGGAAACACCATAGATGTGATGAAAGTCATCGCATAGAACCAACTACGACCAAGTAACAAATTGTAATCCAAGGCTGCGTCAAATACTTCGATATCGAACAAAACAGTCTTACCCTTCAATGTCACAGCGAAAGATTGACAAATTCCATGAGGTTGGAAACCATGACCATCAAATGCTTTCAATATGGTAGGAGACTGACTAAGTTTAGGAGAACCAAGAGCTCTCCAACAAGACAAAGACATGACATAGGTGGAGGCTCCCTCATCCAAAAAAGTACGATGGATGTTCTTTCCACCAACCAAAACTTGAATTTGGAATGTTAAGTGGTGGGAGAGCTTCTCTTTAAAGTAATCCAGATTAAACATGATTAGATTCGACGCCTCTCGATCCATAGCTCCAATGGCTGACAACATGGTTCTACATTGTCTTGGATAGTTTTGTAGAACTTCGAGGGCTGACATAGCACAAGGCGCCCGTGCCAAATGTTCAACAATGTTTTAGTTTTGGGTAGTGCAAGCATTTGGATTAAATTTTGCTTTTCAAATTACACTCTTGGGTGGGCACAATACGGTGTCAAAGGTTGGCTTCTCAATATGAAGAGGATTGGAAGATGGAGGAGTGGAAGTCGAGGGTTGATCAACATCCTTTCCCTTAGTATGATCACCTAGAGGAGTGTCATAAGTGTTTTCTCGAGTTGTCACATTAACCGCCTTAAACATGTACAACTTAGAGGATCTTGTGGAAGCATCCCCATGGTGGGAATGACCTGCGTTGCCACCTTGCGGAGGGCAGGATTTTGTGCAACCAGATTTTGCTATTGAACTGGTTGGGAGGTACCCTTTAGAAATTTAGCAACAACTTCACGATGAGGGCAGTCTTTCATATAGTGGAATTCCTCATAAATCATACAAGGAAACTTAAGCTTCCTATTCGGTTGATTATCAACATACTTAGGATTATTCTGCTCGTTAGAAGATTTCTTGGATTTACTATTTCTTTTATTCTTACCTCTTGGTTGCATAGATGAAGAGGATTGGACCACATTCACCTTGGAGGATTGAGCAGGAGCAAAAGTAGTCTTGGTTTTCAAAATAGAACTTGGTTCTAGAGCAGGTTTTGTTGGATTGTTCGACGGGCAAGGAGTGTTAGGGATCAGATCGTAAAGTGTGTCAGACTGGGAGTAAACAAATTCCAAATAATGCACATAGATTATAGCCTACTCCTCAATAAAAATGTTTCCCATAGCAACATCATGGGCAATGGGAGGCAAGAGTGAATTTGTAAACCAATCCATGAGGAGTTGGTCCGAGATGGGATCTTTAATCAACCGTATCCACCGTCTCCACTCATGAATATGATCGGATATGTGGGTGGAAGAGGATTCTTAGAGTGAGGTCAAAATCTCGGTACCAATCTCATACTGTATAGGCAACGGAAAATGTGTCAGAAAAACCAATAAGTGTATAGACAACAACTCAATATACCATTTCACTGCGGCACCTGTAAGTGTTCTATGAAAAAGTCTAAGATGGATGGAATCGTCTGTCAAAGAGTTGGAGGAACACCATAAATGGAAAGTCATAACATGATTGTTAGGATCTTCCCCAGGTTTTTCGTCGAATTTCGGGATGTCGGACGATAATTTGGCAGGGATGGATGGCCAAAACAGAGCATGCTGGATGGTATTGTTGGTCAAACACGACAGATCAGGAAGATCTAGCATAGCCAAGAATGGAACATGTTGGTCAACATGTGGATACTAGTGGTAGTCATATGGCATGGGAGCAATAGTAAGACTGTATCCAGGTTACGAGGGGATGGAAAAGCTAGATGGTCCTCCCATATATGGCGGCTACCCAGGTTGTCCACCCATGAAAGGGGGTTGTCCTGATTGTCCGTCCATATAAGGAAGTTGTCCTATTTGTCCTCCCATATATTGTGACTGGATAGATGGAACTCCTACGTATTGCGATTGACCTGATGATCGCCCCATGTATTGAGGTTGAAGGGAATATTGTGTTGGAATGACGGTGTTTATGGATTGAAAGGAAAAATTTCCTTGTGAAAGAATGCTCGTCGGGTTGGGTTGACCCCACAAAGGGTTGGTAGTTCCTGGAAATGGATGTCCAAGATACAGGACAATGGTAGTAGGGATATAAGGACTAACAGGAGCAGAGTTCCCCTAGACAAGTTGATGTTGCAACCATGAAGGTTTCCCCCCAGTAAAAAGTTTCCCTTCAGTGAAGGTTGGCCTCCCATTGAAGATTGACCTCCAATGTAGGGTGTACTAATCTGAGATGGTTGAGATGGAGACCAAGTAGCTTGTGTAACTGTGGTTGTATGAATGACTTGAATGCTGGCCATCTGACCAATGGAATGACCAATTAAAGCACTTGGTGTTTGCAGGTGTGGAAAGAGTGAAGCAGGAATATTACCTGACCCATGTGCAAAGGAAGGTGTACGCGCAAGTGGTCGACTTGGGGTCACCTGGTTCACCGAAGTTTCTGATAAAGATGAAGTACCAGCAATATCAACTACATGAGTTGTGGAAAAAAAAAATTGCCAAGTCCTTCAGGAAAACCAAAAGATGATGGGTTCACGCTAGGAGATCGTGTAGGGGTTGAACTAGGTGGTAAATAGTAAGAAGAATATGCACCGAAATATCTTGAAGATGGTGGATCAATGACTGTTTGGCCCAGTGGATCAATAAAAATAGGATTCATGCAAGATGCATGGCTTTCAACAACGGTAGTGACCGATTCTTCTACATGATGGCCACTTCCAGGAGGTATACTCCCGGTCTCAGAAGTTTGATCTCCAATCATTCCTTTGTTAGAAACATTATGTTCAGGTCCCTGAGGGTTAGGTTCCATACCTTGTATACTGTGAAATATCTGATCCTAAGGCCGACTACGAAAGTCAAAGAGACACACACCTAAGAAAACTAAAAGCAATCAACCAAGAAACAATAGGCTCAAGGATCTTCTGAAGATGGGATGTCAAGCCATTGGTGAAGAAATGAGAAGCAGTTACCCCGACCTCCACGTAAAATCCCTTCTTGGTGCAAGCAACCCTCACTTTTGCGAGATCAACCTCCAAGGGTACTGAGAGTGTGATACGACGTATGCCCCAGGTACCATGGGAATCCCCCCACAGTCACCTATGTAGATACCTAGGAAATGCCACTAAGGTTACTGTTGGGACCACATATTGTACCTTTTTGCTCATACTTTTTGCCATTATTATACCCTTCATCACCTGTATTTAGACTCATATTATCACTTCATCTGATCACCTCAAGGTATACAACGTCCTTTCTCATCACTATATGTTTAATTTGTTTTGCATAACACTTTACATTACTTTTGAACCTAACCATTGATTAGAAGTGCAGAAGTGTCCATATTTGCAGAATAGTATTTCAGACCATTGCTGAAACACAGAACTGCCCAAGCCACCGTTGAGCTGATGATGAAACACGGGAGCTGCTACACAGTCCGAGGATGCATATGCCGAAACACGAAGCAGCTACACGATTCAATGCAGATGCCGAAACACGGAGCTGCTACAAAGTCCGAGGATGCATATGCCGAAACACGAAGCAGTTACACGGTTCATGCAGA
>ML816833.1:19630-46552 GCA_009831015.1 Picea engelmannii
AAAATAAAAAACATAACAACAAAACATATAAACCAAAAAGAAAATAACTAAAGAAACGAATAAACAAAACAAAATTAAAAAACAAAAACGTACCTCACATCACATCACATCCCAAATCAACGTCCATTAATCATATCAGGCCCCTCCTTTCCATCCGAACTTTAATGAGAGGAGGGGTTCGATATCCAAAACCACCCAGGACAGGTGTCACCTCAGGGTGAACTCGGACCCCCCCTCCCAACACCGCTTACCACTTCAGGGGGGTCTGACCAAAACCACTCTCCCTCCAAAATTGCCCTCCCAAAATTTTCAAAAATCATTTTTTGCCTGTTCAACACATCATCTTCCAAGGTGGATTTCGGGCAAATGGAAACAAATTTTAAAAAAAGAGAGTTTTTTTTTCAGAGTGGGATGAAGAAAAAAAACCTCTTCCATATGTTTCACAGGTGCCACCAGTTGGGAGAATATAAGCCGTATTTCATCCTCATTTTTTCAGTTTCCAGTTTTTCCTCTTTCAGTCCTGATTTTCCAGGACCTGTTTCAGCAAGCTAGAGACGAATTTGGTGAAACAAAAGGATTTTTTTGTACAGAACATGCTCATATAAAATAACCTCCTCTAGATTGTGCACAAGTGTCACTGTCGAGGAGAAACAAATGTCTGAGCGTACCCCTATTTTCAGCAGATTCGACCAAATGTTTAGTTTCGTATTTTTGTGGATCTGTTGCTATTTTTGGTCGAGGTGGTTGAATTCGACCTCCTAAGCCTAGGGAGAGTCTTTTTATATATTGTAATGAATCAAATGTGTAGGACAGATCATTCAGGGTACCATGATTTAGTTTTTGTAAAACATCTCACTGAGCTTTCTGTATTTTCATCAATTCAATAATATAGTCGCAGCGGTTAAATGATTCTTGTGTCAAAGCCATTGGTCAAGTTTTTCTCACTGTGATTGTTTTTTCCTATGTTTTAATATATGTTTCTCTTCTCTATTGTTTTAAAGAGATTTAAGATCAGGATTTGTGTAAAATCACCCTGTTCTCAGTTTAAAGCAATGCCAATGTTTTCCACTGAAAGTTAAACACAAAATTCTTTACTGCTTTATCTTTAATTCGACTTCTTAACACTTTTATCCTCTACCATAACTCAAGCCTATGAAGAATCCAGTGATTTTCCTACCTTGCCCTGTAAGGTTATCTGTAGAATTTGTTTTTGATTAAATCTCAGATTGTGACTCCATTTCCCATGGTTCCTCTTCTCTGCACCTACCCAACTCAAAAACATATCCTATTCTGCATATCTAGCCTAATATATATTCAAACAAATCTATATCAAACAGAGAGATTCCTCTCTAAGTCTTGGAGGGCTAGATGCAAGATTCAAAGAGGTTTTGATGTTACCTCTGTGTCTACCTCCACAACCTTGGGCAAATTACAGAGTGATAACACTTTCTTGCCTATTTCTTCTTGGAGATTCTTGTTTTTCTTCTTTTCTCTTCTTATAACTTCTATTGCACTCAACAATTATTCTCGGTAGTCAACGTTTGCTTGTTCATATTCTTCTTTGGTTTCTTGTTTATCGAAATATTCTATTTCCATGAATATATTTATTTCTATCTCACTTTTACTAACTTCATCTTCATCTAATGAGGAGATGTCTTCTTTGGTGCATAAATTTTTCTTGAAGACTTTCTTTTTTGGCTCTTTTGTTGATCCAGGTGGATATTGGTGGCCACCCCGCTCCTAAATCCAGATCATTTTCCTGTATATGTTTGTTTTCTATTTGAATCATATTCATCATTTATTTTCTTTTTCTTATCAGGAAATTTGTTAGCAAAATGACCAATACCATCACAATTAAAAAAAATCAATGGAAGCTTACCTTTATATTTGTCGTTGGTTCCCTTTTTAAATCTTTTGACAAAGTTGGCTACTTCTTCATCATCTTCTAAGATATCACTGTTGTTGCTATATTCCTTTTCTTTTTTCTTTCCCTTTTGATTGACCTTTTGGATTCTTTGAATGTTGCATATTTTATACTTGGATTTTCCTGTTCAGTTCTCATTTCATAGGCTATGAAGATTTCGTGTAGTTCATCCATGCCGATTGAGTGTAGATCTACTCTTTATTCTAGTGTTGAGATATTAGGGTCAATTATCATTGGAAGAGATCTTAGTACCTTTTGAACAATTACAAATTATTCAATTTCTTCTCCCAATCATATGATTGCATTCATTGTTTCATCAACTTGTAAGAAGTAAGATGCAATATTCTCATCTTCCTTCATCTTTAGTTGTTAGAATTAACCTCTATAATTTTAAAGCTTTGTTGCTTTGAATTTTGAATCTCCTTCATAAATATTTTGAATTTTTTCCCAAATCTCTTTAGCGGAGCTACAATGTGTTAGCACTAGGAATCACCTTCAGATTGCATGGAAGGAAATCCCAGTACCCATCAGGTTATATGTGAATTTAAGAGTGTTTTAAAGGGTCAAATGGGAAAGACTCAAAATGATAATGTTCCAACTCATAAAACAGGGCTAGCATTCACCAGCAATCAAGGTCTTGGATAACTTCAATAATAATTGGGAGTGGGTATGAATAGAGGGAAGACTTCAATGAGAGGAATGTAGGGGTTGTTGTAAACATCAGGTCTACAAAAAACCTAAGGAAGAAGGATTCTTAACATAAGATCTTCTTGAGTTCAGAACTTAAGGACACTAAAGAAACATCATGATAATATAATAATCAAACATACACCATAATATCACCACAACCATTCATGTGAATCATTCAAAGCATGAACACTTTAGCATCAGAAGCAAATAATCTGAAAGAGAAGTTGATTTCTATTAACCAAGATGTTTTAAATAAAGTACATGGCCAATTCACAGTCGCTTCATTAAAATATTACAGTATAAGGGAGCCTTTCTCAACCATTCAAACCTACTAAAGAATTTCATCTATCTATTTATAACAAAGGGAGGCAACAACTGGAGGTATGAGCAAGCCTCCTTCCCAGAAAAATCTCTAAGAATTTATTGCATCAACAACTTGACTAAAAACCTATGCTATAAAATAGGAAAGTGTTGGTGACTAATCCAACCAATCTTCAAACTAACTTGATCCATCTTTGTTGCGCAACTCATTGTTTTCCATGTGTCCTTCAGAATCATGTGGTTGAAATCATGCTGCCAGTTGCTATTTCTGTAGTTCTCTCCATCATCAACTATCCAAAAATTTGTTATCTCGACCCTCCTTGATTCCTGGTGTCTGTTGGAAACCTCTTTGGGTAGCACTATGAGTAGCGCACTTTGTTCACCCAATTTCGTAAGATTCTATAGCGCACTTCAAAACTAGACAAGTAGAAAAGGTAACACCAAACATTCTTATCCCCTGTGCAAACTTCAGTCTCTACAAGATTTTAGGTAGCAAATTTCAGTAGCTCCACTCAGGTGCGTCTCTGTGCAAATTTTGTCTCTCCCAGAAATTAGGTAGTGAATTTCAGTAGCGCCATTGTGTGTTTCTGTGAAAATTTTAGGTAGATCCATCAAAAACACAAAACCTCCACTTGGACATGTGCAGAGCGAGTAGAAACCTTGAGTAATATCAACACCATTATCTTTAGGTGATTTGGCAGCACTGTAGGTAGCACACCAGTGGAACACAAAAATAGACTATTCTATAGTTCCATAGCGCTACAAAATGTCTGCAATCTTACTGCTGAAGGAGTTAATTCTTCACAAAAAGCCCAAAAATATGAACAATAAGCACTTAGAATCCTATATAGTTGGCATAGGTAATGTTTCACCAACAATTTATCCTCAACAAAAGGAACCATCTTCAAAAATGGGGCTCACCTTTCACCAACTACTTTGTTACCCTGACACTTAACTTGACACTCTTTCTTGTAGAAGGAGGATCCTCCTTTGGCACATTAGGCTTCTTTATTTTAGTGGTGATAGGCTTATTCAGTGGAGCTATGATCTCCTTGGTTGTTGGTGTCTTCTTTTCAATAGAAACTTCAACCAATACATGCAAGTTTCTTTGAGCCACTTCATCTTGAAAATGTTGCAACTCTACTTTGAGCTTCCTGTTCTGAGACTGGAAGCCTTTGTTCTACCTATAAAGGTTTTTGAGTTGCCTATGGAGAGGCTATGCCTTTCTTGCTGTGAACCTTTCTAGGTCAAGGGTGTGACTGTAGCCATCCATGAGTTCTTTCATCTTAACCCTTCCATACATGGCTTCTGTTTTAAACTGAGCCACCTCCCTCCTAGCATCCCTAAGTTGCCTGATTAATCTTTTGAATGTTTGGTTGTTAGGTGGACTAGTGACATGAACAGTCTCAACAGTCTTCTTCATGGTCTCCTCTTCCTGTTGCATAGGAATTTCCTTGTCCGTCTCATTGGGATTCTTGATACCTCTATCTTTATACTTCTTATTTCCTCTCCATAGGATTTTCAATGCCTTTACCCTTATTATTTTGTAGGATAGAGGATTTTGGTAGGGACTATTATTCAAAAACATCTTTAGGAACTGATGATCTTGTGAAAGGTTTCCTACCCTTAGTATTGGCTACTGGAGGAGAAGAGGAGAAGTGTAGCTTCTTCCCTTTCTTTGCTGCATTTTTAGTAGTAGAAGGAACTTCTTATAACTCTAGTGGAGGAGGAGGTGAAAAATCTCTCTGCGGGGAATGAAAATCTTCCTACTTAGTTCCTGTGACCTACTTGATGACCTCTGAAACTTGAACAGGAACTCTGCCCTTTCTCTTCTTTCTGGTGCCTGCTTTAGCGGCACTAGTGGATGATAAAGGGCTTGCATTCTATGATTGAGGGGTGGCTGCTATATCCAACTTGAAGTGGGAAGCAACAACAAAATGTTCCCATGAGATATCTTTCTTACCCAGTTCTTTAGAGACTAGCATTCTAATCAATCCAGAGTGGAAGATGCTAGTATCCACATCCTTAGACTTGGATTGAATCCTGTCTAACATCTTACCTATGATCCTTAACAAATAGTAGGGAATATTCATTTTAATTTTACTAGTAAAATGAAGTAGAAGCCTTCTATGGTACTTGTACAATGTGTTAAACCTCCCTTCACATGTAAAGTATCTCTGAATGATCTTCAATATCCTGTCAAAATTCTCAATCAGCTGATTCCTTGGCACACCTTTAGATAAATCACTGGCTTGATGTTCATTCTTAAGGAAATATTTGGCATAGGATGCATTCAAAGCCATGGTTTTAAACCATTTCTCACATGTGATAGGGATTCCTATTGTAGCTGAAATAGATACCTCAGTCACCTCAAATTCTAAATCCCCTACCTTGGTTCTCTTGCCATCAAAATGTAAGGAATTCCTTTTCACCTTAGGATGGCCTCTTTGCATATTCTGGTAGAAAGAGAGGCATCCCACTCTTTGAAAAACTTCTCTTGCCATGGGCTCTGTCTCAAAAAGATTCATATCCACAGGTTTAGTTCTAACTAACTTTCCCCCCTTGTGTGACTTATTCATCTGAGGACTCTCCATAGCTTAGGATGAGATCTTCCTATGGCTATGGGGTAGTAATGACCAGGAGGACCTAAAGTCGAGCTTCAAATGGACAAAGATGCATTTTTACAAGAACTTCCCCTTAAACCAAACTAATTGATAGTAAGCTAAGACTTGGCTGTGGAAATACCTCCCTTAGATTTATGCAGGTATTGAACACTTAGACAATGAGAGGGTATTCTGTAATTATCCCTTTGAAGCTGGGTGGAAAATGCTCGACTCAAATGTCAAAGGAAGTAGGGGAGACATAGTGTGGTTAAGCAACACCCTTAGGTAGCGCAATGTGTATGCAGAGGATAGAATTGTTCAGATGTTGTGAGCTCAGTAGTTATGGTGGGAGGATGTATCAGACTTTGACATACAGGTAGTGAAGATTATAGGTTTGAAAAGAGAGGAGACAATGGTAGAATAGTGTGAAGAAAGGTCTCCTTCAACTATGCAAGCCCGATAATCCAAAACTCTAAGCTCTAAATCTCTTTGAAAATTTATGTGCAGAGGAGGAAACACGGTATACCTGTGGAATAAACATTTTTTTAAATCCTAAGTGAGATTTCAGGATGAAATCACGAACATCCGGGCCTCTAAATCTACCTCAGCATTAGATCTGGCAGCATTGTTGTCGACTAGTCAGAACTGAGATTTTACGCAGTGCAACAATCTTGAGTTTTTCAAAATCACAAACCGTTATCAGAGTTCGTAAATACGAGATCTTGAAGGCATCTTTTTAAACAACACTGAAAAAAAGGAAAATGACATCAACGTTGTAATCATAACTCAAGGTGGAAAATGATGAACGAGAAAGGTGCTACGAAAACTCCTGATGAGTGGGCAGTGCTCCATTTAAAAAAATGATTGGACAGGTAAGCAAATGAAAGAAAGGCATGGCTATGAGGGAATGAATGAGGAAAATGGTGTGTCAAATCAATCTAGTTGTAGAGAGGATCGATCCTAGTGACAAATCATGAAGGTGACCAAATTTTAAGTCATGAACAAAAATGGGTCTAAGTCCAAAAATCAAATGAGGATCAAAACATAAGTTATGACTCAACACTTTATTTATCAAGGGGGTCCTAACAAACACAATTTTAAAAAGGGGTGAAATTAAAAAAATTAAAATCTAAGGCTTATGAAAAGATGGAAACAAACTAAAAAACCCAAGGAAACTTAGTGTGATAACACAATGTATAAATTTGGTATATACTGAATTGCAAAAACCACTCAAAATTGCATTTATTGCTTTTGAATTATTTAGACTAAGTTTCTTTCCGTTTTCATTTATTGGCAGAACTGCTGGTTCTTTGAATACATCTACAACTGATCGTAAAACTTCAAATACCTATGCATGTACATATGTTTTCATCCTTTTTCTCCAGAATGCATACTTTTGTCCATCAAACTGTGGTATTTCATTTTTATACATATTGTTCCTCTCCATGATCTACCTTTAAGTGGTTAAATTAATTTCTAAAGGAACATTCTATGATACCAATTGTTAGATTACTGAGAGGGGGGGGTGAATCAGTGATAGATATTTTTAATCCTTTTAACCATAGTATGCAAGTGTTATTTATCTTTATGATCAATATAGAATTATAATCCAATAAGTCCAGAGTAAATAAACCATGAACAAATGAACAATGATGCACATACACAGTACACCAATATTTTTTTATGTGGAAGCCCAATGTAGGAGAAAACCACAGAATGTTTTTTCTTATTTGTATTTAAGAAACACATTCATTGGAAGCACCAACTTACTTTGTTTCCCAGCTGCAATTGGAAGGAGGCTCTGACCCCCTATTTTCAAGATACAACCTAAGGGAAGCTCGAACTCCCTAATTATTTGGCTACAACCAGAAGGAGGCTACAAACCCCTATGTTCTTCGGCTACAAATGGAATGTGGCTACAACAACCTATCCTTTCCCCATCCAACTACCCTCAAATATAAGTGCCAAATGTAGAAACTGAATATGTCACTGTCACAACCTTTTATGTGAAATCTATCACTGAGAAACCCGTCATTGTATACTCATCAACCAATATGACTTGATCACATATACCTCATACACTATACCAAAAGTATGTACCTCAAACCATGTGTTAGAACCTCAATGTTATACAACCTCTATCTATACCAATAACTTCAACAACATACCTCAACCAAAAGCCCTCAAACATGAACCAATACTAAACTTCAATAGATCTACCTCAGATCAACTCTACAACAGGCCCTAAACTTCCAAGAGGGAATCAAACATATTTACAAGGAAAACCCTCAACTAGATTAAAAAATTCAACACTACATATATGAAAACCATACATTTTTTCTTATTGTAGTGTTTTTCTACCGCAGTTTTGCTGCCATAATTCTACTGCCATGATTTTTTTGTCATGATTTTTCTGCCACACTTTTTCTTCTGTGGTTTTTCTGCCATGATTTTTCTTTAGTACTTTTATTGCTGCTATTTTTATGCCACACTTTTTCTTCCACACTTTTCTTGCCATGATTTTTCTGCAGCACTTTTCCTGCTGCACTTTTTTTGCCGCACTTTTCCTTCCACAATTTTTCTGCTCCACTTTTCCTCCTGCACTTTTTCTACCACACTTTTCTCTATCAATAATACCTTCCCAAATAACCTTTCACAAAATATATATTCCATAGGTTCTAATGGGAGACCCTTTATCTCTTATTTATACTCTCCAAGTAGCTTCCTCAAGGGGTTAACTTCTAACCAACTTAACCCACTTTCCTTATTTTAGGGATAACCCACTTCTAATTGTTAGAATATAATGGATGTGCTCATTTTACCATTGACAATATCACTATTTTCACTCAACCATAGGATGAATCCACCCTCCGAGCACCTTAACCTTGACAGAGAATCACTCTGGAAGCAAACCCTAGGCTAGATAGCCAAACAAAAGGTAGTGCACCTTTCCCCAAGGATAACACATCAAAAAGAGTTGATTTGATAGTCCAAACCCTAACCAAGAGATAGTCCAAGACAAAAATGATTTCCTAGGTGCATCAACTGCAATGGAAACTCTCCTCCAAACCTGCGCACAAACCTGGGAACTACAGTGCGCACAAGTGTTTCTCTACAATTCTGAGACTGCCTGCCAGAATGAAGACTGACCTCTTGTATTTATAGTAATTCTGTCTAACTGCCTAGGTTGACTTCTCATTCTGGGTATTTGTATATTTAGTATATATTATTTCTTTTGGCCGACTTCTTCTCTTGGAGGCTAATAACCTAATATAAATTATCTTCTTGAGCCGACAAGTCTCCTAGGGTTATTAGCCAACTCATTAGGGTTTCTTCTTGCCTCCTGGAGTATTTTATTCTCGTCAGGTTTACATGTGGAGGTAAATACCTCCCACAACTACCATAATATCAACAGTCCCTCCTAGCTAGGGAGGTATTACAGGTAATGGTCTTGAGAATAAAACATACCATTCACTCGGTAGCATCAACATGGTCGTCTAGACTATATCATGACTAGATCATGAGCACCATCATCACCATCAATGTCATTAGTTGCATCATCTCTTAGAACCATACTCTATCTGAGTAATCAAACATGATTCTCACTCCACAGAGTGACACAAGATCTATTCTTCTAATTTAAAAGAATAAATGTTCTGAACCATTTTCTGTCTAGGAAATCTCTGTACATTGATTATCCATATAGTTGATAATAATTTTCAACATTGTTGATGGTCTTCAAGGCAATCAGAACAATATCATTCAGTACAACACAACTGTGTCTATCTATAGTAGTACACAACTACAATCCAGTGGTACACTACCACACCAAGTAGCACGCAGGTACTTGATCATTTACGTATAGTCACAAACAGTGGACACATCCACCACAATAGTATCCATCTATTCTCATATAGTCTTCATAACAATCATCTGATATCGACCTGCATAGAAACAATGTTATGATATAAAACTGAATCATCTAGACCATTCTTCCACTCACATCTGTGAGATCTCGAAAGAGCATCTGCCCTCAAAAAGTAAGACATCAATGGTGAGATATCTGGACTATTCTTCTCAAGAAAGGAAGAATAAATTTCTTGATTTCTGAGTCTGGACCATTCCCCACCCTAGGCCATTCTTTCGACAATAAAAAATGTGTAACCTGGAGAGAATGAGTCTGCCCTAAGGAATGTATGTCCCTGATTTATGAACCTGGATGATTCTCCACCTTGGGCCATTCCTCCAGCACTAAACAAAGTGCAACCTGGAGAGAATGAATCTGCCTTAAGGAATGACTGTCTGGACCATTTCCCATGTTAACCATAAGAGGAAATGTTTGTCCTACACCAACCTCCAAAATGGACCATTCCTCATGTTAACCACAATGAGAAATTGTTGTTCGGCGAGGCGGGCCAGTCTTCTTGAGTAACCCTCAAGAAGAAAGACTGCCCTAGATCACTCCTCATGTTAACCACAATGGGAAGTTGATGTCTATGGTACATCAACAATCTGGACCATTTTTCGAACTAGAAAATGTTTTCTCGTCAAAAATCTCAATCCACTATCTGAACTAGAAATAATCTGCTCATCCTAGACCATTTTCCGAACTGGAAAATGTCTGTTTGTCAAAAATCTCAATCCACTATCCGAACTGGAAAGAATCTGCTCATCTTGAACCATTTTTTGAACTGAAAAATGACTGTCCATCAATCAATAATATATTAGTGCTCCCTCCCAACTTGGGAGTCATATCTTCCTTTTTCAATAAGGAAGTCGTCTCCATGAGTTCCATCTTGAGTATGAAAACTCTTTCATATTGGATATAATCTTTACCAAAATGTTTTCTTATCTACTCATCTATGGAGATATGTATTTGAGAACCACTTTTCTCCTTTTTGGACTTTATCACGGATAATGTAATGCTTGATTTAAAATTTACTTTGGTCTAGAACACTGGTTTTCTCTGAAGGCTTCATGTAGCTCTGATCAATAAAGTATATCATTGTTGGAAAGCTGGAACATATCCATGTGGCACTTCTTCTATCATCATGAGATCTGATCTTCTGAGTAACCATATTGATACAATATCTATGTTATAGAAGATCTTCACCATGCTTCTGCTGTGCACTGGAGGTTCTCCACCAAGTTATCTTCTTCCATCTGCAAACAAGGGTCTCTTTCTGGTATGCTTCAAAGTCTTGAGGTTGCTCTTCATACGCTCTTTTTTCAATTTCTCTGGAGAACAGTCTTTGCATTTATATGATGTAGAACTCCAACCCATGGATATTTTGGATGATATAAAGACTCATGTAGAGGTATGTTTGGTTTATTGGAACAAGTAATCATCATAGTCTTCTCCCTCCATATGGGAGAACCTCTAGTTCTGGATCTTCCAATTCTTGCATATATACATTGTTCTTCCTCACAAATTTCAGTTCCTCTGCTTGATTTCTTTTAGTGAGTTCATAGCAGGCAGGTAATCTTGTGATTATTAATGACTGGTTGTTATGGCTTCACTTTCTTTCTTGGAATCTTCATGTTCTTCCTAATGTTATTCTTTAGCTCTTGGGTCCATGGAGTTTCTTATAGATTCCATTCCCTAAATATTTCATTTCTTTATTTCATCATAGGATCATGGATGTGGATGGAAAACCAGGGATAATTTAAGGCTTTTCTTCGAAGAAGTATTCTTCTGCGGTTGAACTAAACATGTATTGTCTTTCATGGCTTCTTCCATGGATATATACTTCATCATATTCAATGGATCATAGGATGAGCTCCCTCATAATCCTTGCTTCATGTATGAGTGCATATAATCATATCCCTCCGTCTAACAGAGTCCACACTTTCATCTGCATCCTTATTGTCTTCTGCAATATATAATCAGCTCCCTCCATCTAACAGAGTTCACGCTTACATCTTATTGTCTTCTGCAAAAACGTCATAATTATTTCTCCAATTTTTCTCTTGATTGTTGAATTATTTCTGTATTTTCTTCTTCTAAGTCTCTTCATGATTGATTCTGATTTTGGCTTATCTTGTAATAGCTTCCCTATGATTTGTTTGATGTATTCCATCCTTTCATGTGTATTATCTGACTTGTATAATGATAGCAATCCTTATCTTTTTGTTCTTCCATAAGTATAGTTCTTCTTAGAACATATTGTCTTCTAAGAGATAGATATACAAGATATGTACATAGACTATGCAAACAAGATATGTACAAGAAATGATAAGAGTATTGTTACCTTCAGAAGAAGAAGTCTCTTTCAGCCTGCTTAGTCTTCTTTGAAGGTTCCTTTTCTCTGGCAACTGATGCTTCATGTTTCTCCTCCCTTTTCTTTAGATCGAGCCAATGATTCTTGTAGTGACCATACTTTAGATAGTTTAAGCATTGTATTTATGAAATATCTTTCTCTTGATTTGTCTTCCTCTTTGAACCAAACTTCCATTTGTTCCTGAAATTCTTGAATCTTGTTGTGAAGGCTTGATCATCGTACTTATTTTGGGGTTTCTCTTTTTCACTAATCCTAGATTCTTCTTGAGCACAACAAATCCAAAGTTCTTCAAATGTAGGATACTCCTTCCTTGTGTTCATGCTTGCGGAAAATGCATCCCACATCTTGGAAAGACCATTGAGTACTATGTTTACCAATTCCTTCTCTAAAATGATTTCTTCAATAGCTTGTAGTTGATCTCTTAACTAAGAGATTCTCACAAAATATGATGTTATGTTGCCATCATCATTCATCTTCATGTCATGGAGCTCATTCTTTAGACTCATTATTTGTCCAATGTTTCTGACTGAGAAGAGGTTTGTTAGGGCATTGTACATCATTTTTTTTTTTTTGATGAGTCAAGATGGGAGATATAGGGTATCAAGTGGGATTTTATAGATTCCACTATGATACTCATAGCATTGATGTCACTGTCTTTGAACTTCTCCATAACTACAACATTTTGCAGCTCCTTCTCTTTTTCTTCTTCAAACTCTGGTTTCACGATCTTTCCTTTCACGATATCCAACACATTATTCTTGGAAACGGTGAGGTCAATCCTTGTCTTCCATGCTCTGAAGTTAGAATCTCCATCTAACTTTTTTTTCTGACTTCATAGAGTAATTCATGGCTTCTTTGACTTGGTCAACCCTAGATCTGACCAAAAACTCAAACTTGACGTCTTGGCTTGCTGAGAGTACCAGGAGATGTGCTAGGCTAGGGCTCACTGATCTATCTAAAAATTAGGTCAATCCCTTCACTTAAGGTGCCTCAATGAGAGGATTAGGGTTTCTACAACTGCACCTGCTAGTAACCCTAGCACCAATGCTTTGGTGACTTCTCCTGCTAGAAACCCTAGCGACAGTTCTTCAATGAGCTTAATATCCTTCTGGATATGTTTCCTTCCAATGGTTAGACTAAATGAAGGAGGTGTGGGCCCATAACCTGTTAGAATTTAATGGATGTGCTCATTTTACCATTAACAATATCACTATTTTCACCCAACCATAGGCCGAAGTCACCCTCTAAGCACCTTAACCTTGACAGAGAATCACTTCGGAAGAAAACCCTAGGCTAGATAGACAAACAAAGGGTACCACACCTTTCCCCAAGGATAATGCATCAACAAGAGATGATCAGATAGTCCAAACCCTAACCAAGATATAGTCCAAGCCAAAACTGATCTGCTAGTTGCAGCAACTGCAATGTCAACTCTCCTCCAAACCTGTGCACAAAAATGGTCATTGTAGTGTGCACAAGTGTTGCTCTGAAATTCTGAGACTGCCTACCAGAATGAAGACTAGCCTCCTGTATTTATAGTAATTCTGGCTAACTGCCTGGGCTGACTTCTCATTCTGGGTATTTGTCTGTTTAGTATATATTATTTCTTCTGGCCAACTTCTTCTCTTGGAGGCTAACAACCTAATATAAATTATATTCTTGAGCCAACAAGTCTCCTAGGGTTATTATCCAACTCATTAGGGTTTCTTCTTGCTTCCCGGAGTATTCTATTCTCGTCAGGTTTACACGTGGAGGTAAATACCTCCCACAGCTACCATAATATCAACACTAATGATTCACATTTATGAAAGAATACAACACAATACACAAATAACCATGAATACAAATATGCAATGGAAATAACACTTCATTTCATTAATATCAAAGAACTAAAATTTGTTTATAGACAAAATAGAAATAAACTAGCTAGGGCGCTGGTAGCTTATCTCTGAGAAGCGATGTGGTGGCTATGGGCCTTTGAAATCTGTGTTCAATGAGGCTTGAAGGCCTATATATTATTGAGAAACAATGGAAACCCTAAACATCCAAAAAACCTAACCCTAGGAGATGAAACACCAGCATATGGGCCCCATCGGGGTAAATTGGTACATCAATTTCCTGGGGTCATAACTTTGGCATACTATCTCCGTTTGACGCACATGATACATCGTTAGAAATATCTATATGAGGAATACAATATATTATTTGACCGGACCATGCCCAAAAAATGTTGTTTAGGGCCTCAAAACGGATCTGCAAGTTCAGGACCCGAAAAACTACCAAAAATAGTAAATTGTGCTACAATTAAGGAAACTGAAAAAATGAAAGAAACGATGGTGGGGGTCCAAGTGGAATAGATGGGTGTCCACCAATATCCACCTAGATAATCCCCCCCCCCCTCCCTTAGGAATAAATGGTCCCCATTGCAATGAGTTCCTCCATGAGATGAGGAAACTTCTACTGAACTTGGTCCCTAGTGAGACACTTGCCCTGGTGAAGGAGTTGGCCTACTTTGACAAATCAATATAGTTGGATCCTTTGTTGGTGGGTGTTCTTGATATATGTGTCCATGATATGATCAGTTGTGTCTTGTTCCATGTACTATGGGTTTAAATATGTGGGTGTGAGTTGTTCTGCCATGTCGAATGTGTCCAGTAGAGGTGGAAAGTAAGGCCGAAGGAGGTCCACATTGAACACTGGGTGTAGACCAAGGAATGGTGGGATACTGAGCTCGAAGGAATTGTCCCCTACAACCTTGGTGATGGTGTATAGCCCATATCGGAGTAGGCGAATCTTGCGGTGGGGTCCAGTGAGGTGCTCCTTCTACAAATGTAGCCACACTTTGTCGCCCACCTGGAAGTTGTGCTGCACCCAATGCTAATCATACCGCTGCTTATACTTAGCATTGGATCTATCCAATATGTCATGAACCTATTTGTGAATGTGATGAATGAACTGAATGAAGTTGTTCGCCTTGGCATCTTCAGATTGGACATGAGCCAAATCCGCCCAAGTAGCTACAAATGATATGGCTACATCAATGGGACATAGTGGCTAGAATCCCAAGAACACCTCAAAGGGGTTGTGGTCGATTGAGTTGTGGAGGGCCTGGATATAGCTATGTTGTACATAGGGGAGGCTCTCATCCCATGTGCATGTATTATTTGAGTTGTACATGCAAAAAATGTGTACGATCATCTTGTTGAAAGCCTCGTTCTAGACATCAGTTTGGGGATGGAAAGTTGTGGACTTGGTGATCTTGGTGTCCAACATTGACCAAAGATTGGACCAAAATGTATTGGGGAACCTATTGCCCCGATATGAGATGATAGACTGTGGGATCCCAAATTGTACCCACAATCGTTCAAAGAAGAGTTTATCAGTGGCTTCTGTTATGATATTCTTCTTACAGACTGCCATAATGGCCATCTTCGAGAATCTGTTGACGACCATGAAAACACAGTCATTGCCATTCTTAGTAGAAGGAAGGCCCGACATGTAATACATGGAGATGGATTCACAAGGTCAATTAGGGGTAGGAAGCGGAGTATAGAGGCCTTTCTTCTTGATGGTCAATTTGGAAATGGCACAAGCAGTGTAGGATCTGATGTACTTCCCGACATCCTATCGAAGGTTTGGACAATAAAAATACTTTTGCAGTAGTGCCACTATTTTCTCGACCCCAAAATGTCCAGCGAATTGACTATAGTGCGCTTCCCAAATCATCTTGGCACACTCACTTGAAGGAACACAAAGGTGTCCCAGGTGACATAGCAGTGCATCTTGGAGGTGAAAATATGGAACTCGGTTACCCTCCAAGAGTGTCTTGTATGTCTGGCCTAAATCTGGATCGTTCTTATAGAGAAGTGGAAGATCAGAAGTATCGTTCCCAAAAGAGTTGAGCATGGTGGTTATTTCCACGATCACTGGTCGGCTGAGGCATCTTGCAATATTATTGGTGACACCCTTCTTGTACTTGATGTTTAAATTAAACTGTTGCATATATGTGGACCACTTCTGATGGCGATTGTTCTACAACTTCCCTTGTGTATGTATGAACTGCAGGGGTTGGTGGTCTGTGTGGATGATCGTTTCCTTCCCCAAAATGTAATTCTTCCACTGTCGGAAAGCCTGCACAATGGAATACATTTATTTTTCATAAGTGGGATACTTTCAGACTATGTCAGACAATGTCACACTGTGATAAGCCACTGGATGCCCTTGTTGAGTAAGAACTTACTTAATAGCATAGTCAGAGGCATCTATCTCGATCTAAAATGGTCGTTGCAAGTCTGGTAATGTGAGAACTGGAGCGCAACAGAGGCGATGTTTCAATTCTGCGAAGGCCTTCTGTTTCGATTCTGACCAAAATAATTTTTCTTTCACTCCTCCCTTGGTGACTTGACACAAGGGCCAAGTGATATGAGAGAATCCCAAAATGAACATGTGGTAGAAATTAGCAAGACCCATAAAGATGACTTGGATCTTGGTTGGGGCTGGCCAATCCCATATGACTTGGATCTTGGTTGGATCCACATGCACCCCAATATCATCAATAATGTATCCCAGATACTAAACCTGGTTCATGATAAAAGTGCACTTCTCCAAATTGGAACACAATTTGTGTTTCCACAGTGTTTGGAGGACCTGTCAGATGTGGTGGTGGTGCTCTTCCCAAGTCTATATGAAGATTTGGATTTCATCCAAGTACACTACTACAAATGAGTTGGTGAATGGTCGCAATATGTCATCCATCTGCCTCATGAAGGTTGCAGGAGCATTCATCAACCAGGAAGGCATGACTAGCCATTCAAAAAGGCCCTCCTTGGCTTTGAAGGTAGTCTTCCACACATCAGACAGTTCGATTGGTACCTGATGATACCTGGACTTCAAGTTAATCTTTTTGAAATATTTATCCCCTTTTAGTTGGTCCAAAAGGTCATAAATCTATGGGATCGATTGCCTATTTCAGACAGTGATCTTGTTCAACACCCGATATTCAATACAGAGTCTCCAAGTCCCATCCTTCTTTTGCACCAACATGATAGGGCTCCCACAGGGTGATGAACTTGGAAAAAATTGACCTTTATACAACATCTCCTAAATCTATTGTCTGATTTCATCATTCTCCAGAACAGAGTGTCAATAGATCAGTCCATTGGGCAATGATGCACCTGGGGTCATATCGATGGGGTGCTTGACCTAACAGTGCAGAGGCACCCTTGCGAGTGAGGTGAAGATGTCTTGGTACTCCTCCATGACCTTGTACATTTGTTGTTTTTATTCAAAGGAGTCCTTTCTAGAGGTCCTGACCATAGTATTATTCTTTCCCAAAGGGTGGATCATTAGGAAAACAAATTTCCCGGTTTTGGAAATGAGCTTACTGCTTTATTTTGTAGTAACCAAAGAGATAGTGACAGGCGGTGGTACCTCTGGTATCCTTTAAAACCTATTTCCCAAAGTAATAATAACAGTGCAAGGTCGGGACTCATACACAACATGTTTCTTCCACAAGTATGGTTGTCCTAATAATACATCACAAACATCAAGAGTAGAAATGTCACATAATACCTCATCGATGAAGGGCCCTATGTTGTAGGGAAGGCGACATTGTTGGATGATGTGGAGATCCCATCCTTGGTGAGGCCACCTAATGGTGTACAATTGTGGGTGTGTTGTGGTCGGCGAGCCCAACCTCTTCACGAACTCTTATGAAATGAGGTTCTTTTGGCTCCCACTGTCGATGATGAACTGTAGTGGGGAACCCTTTACCCACATATGGGAGTGGAAAATATGCTCCTCCTCCTCTGGATCTTCTGGTTCTACCTTTTGGATCTTTTTGGTGGAAATGGTGGCATTGGGCTCCGCATTGATAATCTTCTTCCCTCTATCATTCCCCTTCTTGGTTTCTAATTTAGTGTCAGAGCATACATTTGATTCAGAAGCCCTCATCTCGGCCACCAATGATTGTTTGGCCTGACACTCACTTGTTTTGTGAGTGGAGCTCTTATGGAACTCATACCACTTTCCCGTGTCCTTCTTCGGCTTCACGGTGTTTTTCTTTTCTTATAGATTTATCAGGTTGTCTTGAGCCATCATGTCTTGGATTTGTCCTTTTCTCTACGGTTTGGGGGAACCTTTCACTTTCTTTTGATTCGCAGATCCAAAGTCTTGCTTCTTCTGTTTGAATTTCTGCTCAATCTTGGCATCATACCGATATGTCGTACCAAGTGAGAAGATGTTGAGGAAATCCATTTCCTCCTGAATGTATTGGTGTAGACAATTGCGGTACTTCAACTCCAAATGTTTCTCCAAATCTTTGATACCCAAATTTGTGCATAGGGTATGGAATATATTTGTTAGTTCATGCACATCTTGATCCCTTTGCTGCCACAACGTAGTCCATTGTATGTACTCGTCCTCATAGCTCCCCACGGGATAATATTGTTCCTTGATGGCGTCTCAGAAAATAATTCCAAGTGGGTACGGATGAGAATAGGGAGGGTTCCTCCTCGTCTTTTTTCTCACAGTAGGTTTCCCACCAGCCCTTGACATGGGGGACGACTTTGAGCAGTGAAAAAATAATCTTCTCCGAGTCAGAAAAGTCATGAACCGAGAAATATCCATCTAATAGATTCAACCATCTATCTACGATGTCTACATATATTTGACCATCAAATATGGGAATGTCAAAGTTTACTTGTACCTTAAAAGGGGTTGCACCCCCAGAGTGATTGTTGGATGTAGATGCGTCATCAATGGGAAATCGTTGAAGGATCTAGGCAAAGTTATCCATCATCGCATTCCTTTGATTTTCAAGGGCCTCATCGAGTAATATTTTGATAGGATATCCTTCTCCCTTGTATTTCTTTTCATCCCCCATGGGTGGCCATCGGGGTTTGTGAGGTTGATCTTGCAAACGTTCAACTAGATCGAGCCCTAAATCCTTATACCCCGACCTTGTTGGGTACATGCAAAGAAGGATTGAGAAAGATAAGACCACTCTGATACCACTGGTCCAGATTTATGCAGGAACGCAACAAAATAAACAAATAACCATGAATACAAATATGCAGCAGAAATAAAACTTCATTTCACTAATATCAAAGAACTAAAATTTGTTTACAGACATAATAGAAATGAACTAACTAGGGCATTAGTAGCTTATCTCTGAGAAGAGGTGTGGCGGATACAAGCCTCTGAACTCTATTTTAAATGAGGCTCGAATGCCTATATATTATTGAGAAACATTGGAAACCCTAAATATCCAAAAAACCTAACCCTAGGAGATGAAACACCAGGATATGGGCCTCGTTGGGGTAAATTGGTACATCAATTTCTCGGGGTCATAAATTTGGCATACTATCTCCATTTGACGCACATGATACATCGTTAAAAATATCTATCCGAGGAATACAATATATGTTTCAATCGGACCATGCCCAAAAAACTTTGTTTAGGGCCTCAAAATGGCTTCGAAAGTTCAGGACCCGAAAAACTGCCAAAAATAGTAAATTGTGCTACAATTAAGGAAAATGAAAAATTGAAAGAAACAATGGTGGGGGTCCAAGTGGAATAGGTGGGTGGCCACCAATATCCACCTGGATCATCTAAACACTTGTCCACTTCTAACTCACTTTGCTACAAATAGTAAATTCTCCACTTCTAACTCACTTTGCTACAAATAATAAATTCTCCACTTCTAGTTGCAACTAAATTATTTTTAATTGTTTTCTCAATGCAACAACTTAACCCATTACTAACTCCTAGTTTCACCCACTTGACTAGTCAAATTATTCTAGGAGCTTCTAGAATTAATTTGACATCTTTGACCTTCTATATAACTCATGAGGGTTCTCCACTTCACCAGGCCATAAATCTCTAAYCGTGAGGAGTTATGTGATGTTYTRCATATCACTAGAAATGACATGACATGTAMTATCCATMTAGAATARCATTACCTACAAATATATTAAACTTCATACCATTATACATCAATCAAACTGAAGTTCCTTAATCATTTTGTTGGGGCTACYAGAGTTTGCTACCAAACTTRCTTCAAGGGTTGATATCAATGACAACCAACCCAATGAATCAACACTTAAGGTTTATAATAATTAGAGGGGTTTAGGGTGTTAATTGTTAAAATATTTTTGGGTGGTTATACTAGTTAATAGTTAAGCATGATTCAAGTTAGGGGTGACCGAGCTTAATTTTATGGGTCATAGAGGTTATAATTATTGCATAAACTATGGGTTAGGGGTTAAAGGAGATAGATATTGTAGGGGATAATGGACATAAGAGTTATGGGTATGAGCTTATAGAAGTTATATGACTTGCAATTATAGGTGTTAGGAATAAGAGGTTAGAAGGGTTAATATTTGTATGGGATATAGGTATTAGGGATTAGGTGTTCTATGGATGTAGGGGTTAGTTTCTAAGGATGGTAAAGGGTTATGGTTTAGTGTTTATGGTCATTAAGTCTTGATGTTTATAGGCATTATAAGAGATATAAGTGTTATATTTTATAGATATTACATGATAGAATTATATGGGTTAGGGGTTATAGGGATTAAATATTGTAAGGGTTAATATTTATTAGACATAGGGTATAAAATTTAAATGAATTATGGAGGTTAGGGGTTATTGATTAAGGGTGAAAGAGGGTAATATTTGTACAAGGTAGAGTTAGGGTTAGGGGCTATAATAGTTATGGGTTAGGGGTGATAATGGTAATAATGGTTAGAGGATAAGGGTTGTAATGTTTATGGATTATAGGGATTAAGTTCTATGGGGGTTTCATGAGTTAGGACTTACATGCATTGGGATTTAGGGGTGATGGTTATCTAGGGATGTTAAGGGTGGTGTAATTATTACAGTTTCCGTGTTAGGGGTTATGGGTTATATATTTAATGTGTTATTAGGTTTGGGATTATGGTTTATAGTGGCTAGTTAAGGKTTAGGTGTTCTAGTAGTTCTAATTACAAAGGTTTAATAATGATATGTGTTGATGTAGTGAGTTATATGGGTTAATTGTACTATGGGGTACACGACTTAGGGGATCTACTGGTTAGTTGGGGGTTATTGATCCAGATTTTATGAGAAGGATGAAATGGATACCAATTATTAACAGGTTCTTAACACAAAATAACAGAGATACAAAAAAATTGGTTTTCTATTCAATAATGAAATAAGATGAAACTGTAAAATGCAGTGGAAACAAGCTTATTGGAATGGTGGAAGCTTATCTCTGAGAAGAGATGTGATGGTTTCACTTATTCACAAGAAGATGATTATAATGAGACTCTGAAGGCAGTTTTACAATAAGTAAGAATTCCCAAAACCCTAGACATATAAAAACCTAACCCTAGGAGATGAAGCACCAAAAGTCATGTGGGCCCAGTTTGGGTAAGTTAGTACATCAACTTCCCAGGGTCGTAACTTTTGTATACAATCTATGTTTTAGGCGTATGATATCCCATTGGAAAGGTATCATCAAGAAGATTCATTTTAGGCGCAATATGGAAGGAGCTTCCATATTCAAAACCTATTTTCCCAAAAAACATTGTTTAGGGACTCAAAAAAGCTCCAGAAGTGAAAACTGCTAAAAATAGTAAATTACCAAAATTGCCAGAAAATTGTTTTGAGCCAGTTGGAAAAGGTGGGTGGCCACCAATATCCACCTGGAAAAATCCTCCCTCCTTAGGAAGTAATGGTCTCCATTGTGTTGAGGCACCCTATCAGATGAGGAAATTTCTACTGAATTTGGCCCCAGGTGAGCCACTTGCCTTGGTGTAGGAGTTGTCCTTCTTTTACGACTCGATAAAGATGGATCCTTTGTTGTCAAGTGCCCTTGATCTGTGTGTCCACAATATAATCATTGTATTCCTATTGTATGCAGTCGAGTTTGAGCTCTGTTAGTGTCAGTTGTTCTGCTACTTCTGAGGTGTCTAATAATGGTGGGAAATAAGGGCGAAGGAGATCCACGTTGAAAACTAGGTGCAATCTAAGGAACGAAGAAATGTTGAGCTCAAAAGTATTATCCCCCATGGCCTTGGTGATGGTGTACGGCCCATAACGAAGTGGGAGAAGCTTCTGATGGGGTCCTGTAAGTAATTCTTTCTGCAAGTGCAACCAAACTTTGTCTCCCACTTGAAACTTGTGTGGCACCCGATGTTGATCATGGCATTGTTTGTACTTGTCATTGGACTTCTGTAGGATATACTGAACCTGCTAGAGGATATGTTGAATCCGTTCAATGAACCGGGTGGATTTGTCAACTTCAGTTGGAGCAGGAGATGAGTCGATCAAGGTGATCGCAAGAGGAAGTGCAACATCTATGGGACCCAATGGTTGGAATCCCAACCCCACTTGAAAGGGGTTGTGGTCGGTTGAGCTATGTAGGGCTTGGTTGTAGCTATGTTGGACATAGGGAAGGCTCTCATCCCATGTGCGAGGGTGATTTGAATTATACATGCGAAGGATATGCACAATCATTTGATTTACGACCTCAGTTTGGCCATCTGTCTCGGGGTGGAAGGTCATGGATTTCGTGAGCTTGGTGTCCAGCAGTGACCAGAATGTGCTGAGAAATCGACTGTCCTGATATGAGATAATGATTTGTGGGAGTCCAAAATGTACCCGACTCGTTCAAAGAAGAGCTTGGCAGTGGCATCTGTTGTGATGCTCTTCTTGCAAGTAATTAGAATCACTATCTTAGAAAAGCAATCAACAACCAAAAAAACACATTCATTTCCCTTCTTGGTGGATGAGAAGCCTGACATGTAGTCCATTGAGATGGATTCCCATGGCCTATCAGGATTAGGAAGAGGGGTGTACAAGCCCTTTTTCTTAGTGGTCGGTTTGGAAATAGCACAGGCAGTGTAGGACCTAATATACTTGCTGACCTCTTGTTGAAGTTTTGGCCAGTAGAAATGTTTTTGTAGGATCGCCACTATCTTTTTGACGCCAAAGTGTCCTGCCACCCGACTATAGTGGGCTTCCCAAATAAGCTTCACTCACTCGCTTGATGGAACCCAGATATGGCCCAGACGACACAAAAACCCATCCTAAATATGGAAATTATCGACAACTATGTTTTCACCCAACATTTGGTAGGTGGTGGTAAAGTCTGGGTATATCTCATAGAGTTGGGGCCATCCAGAGGTCTCATGGCCACAAGAGTCTAGCACCGTGGTGAGTGCTGCAATTGGTGGTCTACTAAGGAAATTAATGATGCTATTGGTGCTTCATGTTTTATACTTGATGTTGAGGTGGAATTGTTGCAAGCATGTGGACCAATTTTGATGGTGATCATTCTGCAATTTTCCTTGTGTCTGCATGACCTACAATGGCTTATGATTAGTGTGGATGACTGTCTCCTTCCCAAGAATGTAATGTCTCCACTGGCAGTAGGCTTGCACAATGGAGTACATTTCTTTGTCATAAGTAGGGTACTTACAGAAAAAATGGGATAGTGTCTCACTATGATAGGCCACAAGGTAGCCATGCTGAGTGAGAATGGTGCCCAGAGCATAGTCTAAAGCATCTGTATTGATCTCAAAAGGTTGTTGTAGGTCTGGTAGTGAAAGTACTAGGGATGAGCACAAGCGTTGCTTCAAATCATTGAACGCTTGTTGTTGGGACATGCACCACGCAAATTTCACCTTACCACCACCCTTGGTTATTTTTTTGAGGGCCCATGCAATATGGCAGAATCCCAACACGAACTTGCGGTAAACATTGGCAAGGCCTAAGAAGCTCTGAAGCTCAGTGAGTGTGGTTGGGGCTGGCCAGTCATGGACAACTTGGATCGTGGCTGGATCCACATGTACACCATGCTGATCAATGATGTAGCCCAAGTAATGGACCCTGTCCATGTCGAAGAAGAATTTTTCCAAGTTGGTGTATAATTTGTGTTGCCGCGGGGTGTGGAGAACCTGTTGAATATGTTGCAAGTGTTTGGCCTAAGTCTTGCTGTAAATGAGAATGTCATCGAGATACACCACTACAAAAGTATTGGTGAATGGTCATAGGATATTGTCCATCATCCTCATGAAAGTGGTCGGAGAATTTTTCAAACCAAAGGGCATGACTAACCATTCAAAAAGGCCTTCCTTTAACTTGAAGATGGTCTTCCATACATCTGTCTATTCTATCGGGACATAGTGGTAGCCAGACTTCATATCAATCTTACTGAAGTATTTGGCCACGGTGAGTTGATTAAGGAGGTCATCGATTCAGAGACTTAGGTATCAGTTTCTAACTATGATTTTATTCAAAGCCTGATAATCAATGCAGAGTCACCAGGTTCCATCTTTCTTTTGTACCAACATGATTGGGCTCCCACAAGCTAATGAGATGGGATGGATGTGCCCCTTATGGAGCAGTCCTTGGATTTATCACTTGATCTCCTCATTCTCTAATAGAGAGTGGCGATAGACTGGCCCATTGGGAAGCGGTGCATCGGGGGTCAGATCGATGGGGTGCTTGACCTGGCAGTGCAGAGGTACCTCAGTAGGTGAGGAGAAGATATCTGAGTATTCTTCCACAACCTTATCTACTTTATTTTGTTCTGTGGAGAGGTTGGCCACAAAGACCCTGGATGTGTCTATGATCTTTCACTTATTCTGAGAGTGAATCATGAAGAAGACAAACTTCCCCGTCTAAGAGATGACCATCCTGCATTGCTTAGTAGAGATCAAGGAAATAACACTAGGTGGGACTGCCTGGGGTATCGTGTACAATTTCCTGTTCAAAGTAATAATAACACTACGAGGCATAGAATCATATACAACAATAGGGTTGGCCCAAAAGAAAATCACAAACTTCGAGAGGAGAAACATCACACAATACCTCATCCTTGAAGGGCTTGATGTCGTATGACAGTCGACATTGTTGGCTGATGTAGTGATCGCTTCCTTGGTGGAACCATCTGTAACACCTTGTTTCCCCCAGTTTGTAAAAATAATTGGACTGGCCAAGAACTATGGAAAAACTCATAAATGTGAATATGTGATGTAAATGGACCTTGAGGAAAAGGTCAATGAATGTGAATAACATTTTGAATTTATTGCAGGACTGCTGAGAGGGGATGTGCAGAAAAAGAGATCACGATGGTGGTGGAAGGCACCTGGAAAGGTGGCGTTAACCTCCACCAAGAATTAATACCGTATTTGGACTCCACTGGTCCGGAGAACCAAAAGCGGCTCACTGGCCCTGACTTAAATGTCTTGTCGGCTGGTAGGTAGATGGTTTAATGAGGGATGGGAGGTGAATCTCCCATCCGTAGAGCCGTCATGCCTGATCAACGTGAGGGTAATCGCACCACACGCAACCTCGCAAGAGGATAAGGCCTGGGGTAGAAGCGATTGCAGGGGTAGACGTGAGGGGAGAACTCTGGCAATACACAGAGTGAGTGATAGCAGAGAGGAAGGAGAGTAACCTTTGCTCATGGTCACTGGAGGATAGAGATGCAGTCTCACAACATCGTGGTCTCAGCTCAGGGGTGGCTAGTGGTAAATCCGCTGGGAGTCGCTAAGCCTACGGTTGGGTGGAAACGAGCACCCCTCTCAGCAATTGCATAACCCCTGGTGTTATTTATGATAAGTGTTTTGCCTTTGGCACCTTGAAATATTTGTATATGTTCATTCTGATGATTATGCCCATAAGCTATGAAACTGTGAATGATTTCATTATAAGAATGTATGTATGGTATTTTGATCAGTACTAGTAGTTGTATATTTGTATGGAAGGACTATGTATGGCTTATGTCCTCATGAATTGTTATTTACATGCGTACTGATCTAACTCAGACTTCACGTCTAGTTCTCGGTAGGATGACCTCCTTACCTACCTCAGGTAGTATCCTGAGCGAATCTCCCCATAGAGATACCCTCCTTGAAAATCCCATCAAGAACCTGGAAGGACATGAGGGCGCAAGGCCCTAAGAAATCCCTAATAGTAACGAATCGATGGATGAGATTTCATCAAGAAATCTGTGGTCACTCATGACCGTTAGATTTAGTAAGAGGAAGCTGGAAAGTTAAGTGCCTTAATCCTGATAGGTATTCATCGACGAGGATCCATCGGGAAATCTACGGTCACGCACGACCGTTAGATTAGTAGGAGAAAGTAGGGCGTTAAATGACTTACCACTTTGTTTTCCTGTATCTTCATGGGTAGCGAAGAGTTTAGGACTGTGGATCCCCAAAGTCTATGAGAGTATCTGGGCCATGGATCTTTCCACGTTTAGGAAGTTGTGGGAGAGCCCACAAGTTAGGAATCTGTTTGAGCCATCAGATTTCGGCTGAAAAACCCGATAGCCATTGGATCTGTCAGAAGATACCTGAGGGTTAACACCCAAGTGGATTGGGACTTTCCAATGTGGAAACCCCGGGATAGATTTGAGTCGTCCGATTGACGGAGGTCACGTGTCACGAGATCTCCCATTTCGGGATATCAGGAATCACGAAATCGGGATTCCCGTTGACAAGAGTTTGGGATTTTCCAATGTGGAAACCCCGGGATAGATTTGAGTTGTCCGATTGACGGAGGCCACGTGTCGCGAGATCTCCCATTTCGAGAAATCGGGAATCGTAGAATCGAGATTCCCATTGACAAGAGTTTGGGATTTTCCAATGTGGAAACCCTGGGATAGATTTGAGAGATCTCCCATTTTGGGAAATCGGGAATCGCGAGATCAGGAGTCCTGGCAACAAGGGATTGGGACTTTCCTGGGTGGAAATCCTGGAGCAGTTGTGGACCGTTTGATTTAAGGAGGTGACGTGTTGAGAGATTACCCATTTCGAGAAATTGAGGATCGGGGATTTGAGAATTCCATTGACAAAAAAAAACCCAGGCTCTTGCCTTGAAAAATCCTAACACATAATGACGAGACGATAGCAGGTGGCTAAGTCCCGATGGACAAACAAGATTCCTTCGGGAGATCTCAGGGGCTATAACAACTATCAGATGTGAGGAAGAGATGCCAGTTTTATGCTGGAGCGCAAATGCGCATTAGGGTAAGTAGCAAGTAGATCTGGATGGCTAGAGTCCACCTGCCCAGATCTACGGCTAAGGATGTATTCCAGAGCCCCGATGA
>ML816833.1:98657-111068 GCA_009831015.1 Picea engelmannii
CCTACAACTGTGCTCCTTCCTCAGTGCACACTATGTCGATATACATATATGAAAATTTACATCACAACACTTAGAAAATAAAATTATGTAATTTTACTACTCCAACAACAACTCCAACCAAAATCTCATGTTCCACTCAACTCATCGACCCAAGGAGTGTAAAATTTGTTTATCAGGGTTAACCCAATGGATGTACCATCTATTTATCAAGGCTAACCCAAGGAATGAGATATTTGTTTATCAAGGTATCCAATGCAATTGGTTAGGAATCTGAGATGTGGTTCTCAAACTCTAGCTACTTAAAATGGAGTCTTTCATTATGTCTTCTTCAAAATTGTCAAAAGTTTGTGGGTACTCTACCCACATGTTTTCTTCATGCTCCTATGTAGCATCTTCAGGACCGCAGTAGGTTCATTGAATATTTAATAGCTCTATGGCCTTGTTCCTGAGCACTTTGAATTTCTGGTCCAGGATGCATATTGGTTCCACCCTGAAATGCCCTTTGTGCTCCACTTGGATCATATTCCAATAAATTGTGTGCTTAGGGCCAGGCACATATTTCTTTAATAAGGACACATGAAATACATTATTGATCCAGATTTATGAGCGGAACAAAATGAATAAAATATTGAATACAATAACATAGAGATATGGAGAAAAATAACATATATCCAGTGAACAATAACTTCTATTGAATAAAGAAATTCGGTTGAAACTGTAAAAATGTAGAACTGAAACAACTTGGTTGAATAGTGTATCTCTAAGAAGAAATGTGGATTCTACATGAATTTGTCTGAGTAGAATGATTATAATGAGGCTCTAGAGGCCTTTTTAACATCATTCATGAGTGTTAAAACCCTAGACATCCAAAAACCTAACCCTAGGAGATGGAACACCAAACATTATGTGGGCCCAGATGGATAAGTTGGTACATCAACTTCCCAGGATCATAACTTTTGCATACGACCTTCGTTTTAGGCTTGTGATAGCACATTGGAAAGGTATTTTTGAGAAATACACATTATGCCATCAAACTCTAACTATGTCTACAGTTTGACTGTGGTAAGCCAAAAAAACATTGTTTAGGGCCCCAAAACAGCCCTGGAAATACATAAAGATGTACTAATATGAAGACTTACAAAATAAGTCAGTTGGAATAGGCAGGAGACCACCCATATCCACCTAGATGTTGTGTAGGGATTCAGGATAGCCTCGAAAGTGAAGAACCCACAATTACAAAGAAATGTCATCATTACAAAGAAACATGTTGAACTAAAAACTGTCAAGATGATCCAGTTGGAATAGGTGTGTGTCTGCCAATATCCATCTGGATCAGTCCCCCCCCATTAGGAATAAATGGTCTCCATTACATTGACTGCCCTCATCATGCGAGGAAATTTTTTCTGAATTTGGCCTCGGGTGAGCCACTTACCTTGGTGCATAAGTTGTCTTGCCTTGACAACCCGATAAAGTTGGATCCTCTACTAGAGAGTGCTCTTAAGCTATGTGTCCACTATCTGATCATTGGATGTATGTTTCGTGCAGTCAGGGTTGAGATCTGTTGGTGTCAATTATTATGCGATCTCTGAGGTGTCTAATAGTGGTGGAAATTATGGTCAAAGGAGATCCACATTGAATATTGGGTGCAATCCAAGGAAGGGTGGAGTGTTGAACTCAAAAGAATTACTACCCATAACCTTGGTGATAGTGTAAGGCCCATAGCGAAGTGGACAGAGCTTCTGATGGGGCCCTATAATGTGCTCTTTCTACAAATGTAACGAGACATTATCTCCCACCTGCAACTGGTGCAATACTCGATGTTGATCATGGCACTTCTTGTACTTAGCATTGGCTTTCTGCAAAATATCATGGACTTGTTGGCATATTTTTTTAATCCACTCAATGAATCTAGTGGCTTTGTTGGCCTCATAATGAACATGGGGAAGAATCCCAGCCCCACCTGAAAAAGGTTATGGTCGGTGGAGCTATGGAGAGTTATGCGCATATTCTTAGAGTTATACATGTGCAATATGTGGACAATAATATGATTGACGACCTCTTTTTGGCCATCGGTTTGGGGGTGGAAAGCAACGGATTTAGTGAGCTTGGTTTCCAATAGTGACCAAATACGTGACCAAAATGTGTTGAGGAACCTGTTGTCCCAATCTGAGATGATGTTTTGTGGTATCCCAAAGTGGACCCACACATGTTCAAAGAAGATCTTGGCAGTATCTGTCATTGTGATGCTCTTTTTGTAGGATGTGAGAATGGCCATCTTCGAAAACCAATAAACCACCAAAAATACACAATCATTTACTTTCTTGGTGGATGGAAGGCCAGCCATGTAATCCATCAATATGGATTCCCAAGGGCTCTCGGGAGTAGGAAGAGGGGTGCATAAGACTTTCTTCTTGATGGTTCACTTGGAAATGGCACATGTAGTATAAGATATGATATAATTGTTGACATCCTATCAAATTTTTGGCCAATAAAAATGTTTCTATAGAATGACCATGCAGTTTTATCCATGCCAAAATGTCCTCATTCAAATGTAGTGAGCCTCCCAAATCATATTTGCACACTCACTTGTGGGAACATAGAGGTGGCTCATATGGCATAGTTGTCCATCCAAAATGTGAAAATCGGTGGCATTCACGCATGTATCCAAGAGCTGATAGGTGGTGGTGAATTTAGGGTAACGTTGATAAAGTTGGGGCCACTCAGATGTCTCATGCCCATAGGAGTGGAGCATAGTGGTGAGTGCAACAACGAGAGGTCGACTGAGGAAGTCAACGATATAGTTTGTGCTCCCTATATTATACTTGATGTTGAGATGGAACTGTTGTAGGTATGCAGACCACTTTTGATGGTAGTTGTTCTGCAACTTCCCCTGTGTTTGTATGAACTATAGAGGCTTGTGATTAGTGTGGATGATTTTCTCCTTTCCCAGAATGTATTTTTTCCATTGGCGACAGGATTTCACATTGGAATACGTTTCCTTGTCATGGGTGGGGTATCTTTGGATGGTATCTAAGAGTGTCTCACTATGGTATGCTATTGGATGATTGTGTTGAGTGAGAACTGAGCCTATAGCATAGTCAAAGGCATTAGTCTAAATATTGAACGGTTGTTGCAGATCAGGTAAGGAGAGTACTGGAGTTGAGAAAAATAGATGATTCATATAATCAAATGCTTGTTTTTGTGCCTTACCCCATGAGAACTTTTCCTTGCCACCTCCCTTGGTTACTTGGCTGAGAACCCATGCAATATGGGAGAATCCCAACACGAACCTTCAGTATAATGTCTTATGTAAACTAACCTTCAGGATACATTGTGAGGAAGGAGCGATTATAGTAGAGGATACATTGTCTTTTGTTCTTAAGAATCGACCAACTACAAAAGAAATTATTAAGACAAACGATGACCTAGAATTCCTCAAGCAACAAACCAGACATGTAGAGGATGCAATATGGGAGAATACCAACACGAACCTTCAGTATAATGAGAGTGCGTTGAAACAATCATAAATCTAATAGAATCGTCATTAAGGGAATTCGATGAGCACCAAAGCTGAAAGGTAGTGACGTGATCACCAGGGTCCTCTCCATTCTTGCCTTCAAACTTTGGGATGTCCGAAAGAAGTTTGGTGGGGAAGGGGGGCCATGTAGGATCATGACTCACATGGTTGTTCATTAACTTATACAAATCTAACAAATTAAGCGTGGCCAAAAAAAGGGGACGTGGTTGCCACATCTGGCCCCAATCTACCGTGAAAGATTGTGGGTGTAGAACTACAGCCCATCCAAGATTCTTGTAAGAACCACATCCCTGTCTAGGATTATAAGGCCCTCATCTGAGTTGATTCATATAAGGTGGGTTGGGCATCATTCCAACATGAATTTTCTGTTGAGGATTATAAAAAATGTCCCCAGCCAGGTTACATTTGGGTTGGGAGTTATGAAAATTGCCCCCAACCGGATTGGATCTGGGGGGTTTCCCAAAGGGTAATACTGACCTCCTTTGAGTGGGAACCTGATGGATTGAAGTGAATTCATCATGCCAAAAGTATTGGTCGGAATTGGCACTGAGGAGGTAGGGATATAGGACGAAACTTGTCCGCCAGGTTGGGTTTTCCATCTAGTCATAAAAGGATTAGACCCGGGGTTAAAAGCATGGACACTTCCTATATTAGGATTCATTTGAGGGATATGAGAACCACTAAACAGAAATGGAGTGTAAGGAGGTGTAGTGCCCCCAAGTCCAATGCTAGTGTCACGGCTAGTAGTTGGGATGACAGAACTACGAAGTGAAGTTAGGAATACCATAAGAAAATGGACTAAAAGGCATAGGGATGGACTGAACATTGTAACCCGACAAATGAACAAGACCCCCAAAAGGGTTCGAGACTATATTCAGCCACATTATTCATGGATGGCCCTAGGCATATGCCACCCAAAGACACCAGTAGACGCTCAAGTGAGTAAACCACCCAAGCGGCGGAAGCCAAGTTCTGTGTATGACAACTGGTTCCTTCTGCGAATCCTAGGTAGACCGAAGACTTCATTGACATCTGTCAATAAAGGGAAAACTAGATAATCAAGACAAAGACAAAAAGAAAGGGAAAATATATGTATATACACTAAATTACATTAGTATACAAAGAGTTTCTCCCAAGCCTAGGGCTCAAGCGTAATATATTTTCAAGTAGAGCCCATTTCTAGGCTCGACCAACATATTCCCTTCATAATCTTCTAACTCATAGGCCCTTTTTTTCTAGAACACATCACAAGATATAAGGACCGTGCCACATAGGTTTAAACTTTCCTGCCCCTAGAGGTTCTTTGGCTTGGTCATATAAGAGGACCAAGTCACCCTCAACATACAATCGAGGACAGACAGACTTATTGTATTGGACCTTGACATGTTTTTTGTTCTCCTTGATAGCCGTAAAGGCATCCCGACGCTGCTCGTCAAGACTCTCTAGGTGCACAAGGCGTCGCTCTAGATCTGAAGTGTCAGGTAGTAGTGCGACTGCCAACTTAAGAGAATGATTTTTTCATTCAATAGGAAGAATCGACTCCACACCGTGTTCAGAACAAAGTGCGGGATATATCATGATGTGTCAATCGAACTTACTCTGACTGACCGTTTTTTGCAAGATGGTCTTGAGAGACTTGTTGATGGCCTCCAATTTCCCATTTGATTGGGGGTAATAAGGAGAGGAATGGATATGCCTAAACCCCAGCATAGAAAGTCACTACCATGATCAGTCACAATCTCACTCCAGATACCGAACCGGGCGATAATTTGATCGAATATGAAGAAGGCATAAGTCTTCCCATCGGATTTTACGGTAGGCATGTCTTCGGCCCACTCAGTAAAGTAGTTGAGGGCCACGATAATATGTTGATTCCCCCGAGCCAAAGTTGGGTTGCAATTTTTGAAGTCCACCCCCCTCTTGGTGAAGGTACCGACGACAATGAATGGGTGAAGAGGGGTTGGATGCAAGTGCATTTTCTGAGTGAACACTTGGTAGGGGTGACACTTCTTAATAGCTTCAATACAATCTTTAAAGATAGTAGGCCAGAAATAATCGGCTCGCAAGATTTTTTGGGTTGTCGCAAGCTTGGATAGGTGACCCCCACAAGACCCTTTGTGGCAATCATTTATGACTGACTCGACCTCTTCATGAGTTAAACAACGACGTAAGATATCATACATTCCTTAGCGATACAAAGTGTCACCGATGATGGTATACTTCTTAGCTTGGTATCTAATACGCCGTCGATCATCTCGTGAGAGTTGTTGAGGGAACTTCAAGGTCTGAAGATAGAGAACAATGTCTCCATACCAGGGGTCAGACAACGAGACAATAAAAATGTGTTCGTCTGCCAACGAATCAACATGGACAACATCCTCATCTAATCGTGGAAGATTGGATATTAACTCTGCGAAGACTAGTGATTTATTGGACTTTGTCGAAGCGAAGTTGAGATCAAACAATACATGTATTATATTTCACCCTATGATACACCTGGTAAGGACGTATTGAAACAGATTGACATGAGAAACCAAAGTAGTCTTGCAAAGCAATAGATAGTAACATAAACGTTGGACTGTGCGAACGACAACCAAAACTAGTTTTTCAATGTGAGAGTACTTAAGCTCAGAACCAACTAAGTTTTTACTAAGATAGTAGATGACATACTCATGGAGCTCATCATCCTCCTGAACTAGAACCATACTAATCGTCTCCTCAAACACAGCGATATAAAGCAAGTAATCTCTATTGTAATTAGGGGACTTCAGCAGAGGGGTTGATACCAAGGCTTTCTTCAAAGCATCGAAAGACTCATGGGCTCGCTCATCCCAGACAAAAGGGGTCTATTTTTTCAAGAGTCCCATGAAACCCTTAGTGATATTGGCATAATACATTATAAACCGATGTAGAAAGTTAGCTTTCCTCTGTAAACCTTGAAGTTGTCTAATCATGTGCAGGGAGGCAATTGAAGTATTACCTCAACCTTAAGAGGATCTACCATGATCAGGGTCTCGGAAACTAAAAATCTTAAAAGACGACCAGACTTAATGAAAAAGATGCATTTGTGAGGGTTCAACCGGATTCTATAGTAACGAAATATTTCAAAAATGAGCCGAAGGTGCCTAACATGATCCACTCTTTTGCGAGAGTGAGCGGCAAGATCATCTAGGTAGGCTTCGACTATGTGTTTAAGATCATGAAAAGTGAAAGTCATGGCACATTGGAAGGTTGTTTCGATGTTTTTAAGGCCGAAAGACATTTTTCGGTATGCAAAAGTACCCCAAGGACAAATAAATGTCTTCTTGTGTTGGTCCTTAGGTTTGATTTGGATTTGGTTATACCCTGAAAATTCGTCCATAAAAGAAAATATTTCGCTTCCCACACACTCGTTGAGAATCTGATCGATGAAAGGTGTGGGAAAGTTATCTTTAGGACAAGCCTTATTCAGGTCACGAAAGTCCATACATACACGAATGGTTCCTTGCTTTTTATTGAAGGGAACAGGGTTGGATACCCATTCGGTCAAGGGAACTGGGTAGATGAAGCCAGTGTTAAGTAGATTCTCCACCTCTGCTTTAATAGCAGGGGCCTTCCTAAGATTCATAGGTATAATACATTGTCGAACAGGTTTAGCATCCAGATAAGTTCTAATATCATGTTCGACAATAAAAAGGTCGATCCCTAACATCTCTTCATATAACCAAGCAAATACATCTCGAACTTCATTGAAGAGTTTGGTGTATATCCGAATTTCTTCTAGTGAACAATCCACACATATATTTATGTTTTCAACCTTGCCAGGGGTACGAGAGATATCGATCGAGACGGTAGGAAAAATACTCACCATGTTTCCTTCAGAATAAATGTCGTGTGTATCAAGTGGAACTATGATGTGATCGACTATCTCACTCAAAGTAGACTGAAAGTCATCTTGCTCGATTCTTTCAAGACTTGGGAGAAAATAAGATCGATGATGCATATCATCCCAAGGTTTGTCGGAACCATTCATGGATTCGAGGATGGATTCGTTCAAAGGCAAAGTCTCATCTAGGAAATCATGTGAACAAGACAACGAGGTGGCCCATACATGCCTGAGAACAGGATCTTCCTCGTCCGTCGGCGAGGTAATAGGATCGGGATTGGCGAAAGAGTCAAGAACAGCTTGATATGCAATCTCTGCTGCCGATAGTGGCATGGCCATGCCAGCATGTGACTGAATGTCACACGATAAAGTCGAGGAAAGTAGGGTCCATGGATCACTAAAATAGGAAGTGCGAAAAGGAATGGACCTCCCTGTTGAAGCCGACCTACTAAACATGGCGTAAACGTGATGATTCGGTGTCGAGAAGTCGAAAGTGCCCATAAGGGAAGAATACATTCTGACACCGATATTCTTAGTTGTCGGCTGAGAATTCTCGATCACATGGATCAACGGTCCAATAGATGCATTAAGACTAGAGTAACCAAAGGATAATTGGTCGATTGTCATGATCTTCCCTTGATGAGGAAAACAAAGCATACGGAAGATGGATGATACGACAATGTTCATAGCATAGGTCCAATTGCGACCTAGTAATAGGTTTGTTGAAATTACTAAGACAACTGATAGGGGGGGGTGAATCAGTTGTTACTGTGCTTAAACAATTATAAATATATTAAACCATTCTTAAATTTTCTTCAAGTGACCATCAATATTATACAACATATAGACGATATAAATAATGAGCATCAGTCACACATAAGATATACACAGAGATAGTTTTTCACGAGGAAACCCATAAAGGGAGAAAACCTCTTCTTCTTCGAAATGATAGGCGGTCTTTTAAGTTCTGCACATCATCTATAATTGAGCACCAACTCAATGTGAGGCTACTACCTCTGTTTTACAAGCTCCAACTTGTTTGAGAGCACCAACTCTCTGGTTTTTCTCACATGCACTAGAAGGAAGCACCAACTCCCTTAATGTTCCAGTACCAACTGGATGGAAGCACCAACTTCCAGTTACACAGGCTCCAACTTGTATGACAAAGAACACTTGTTCTCCCTTGCACCACCCTGCCACCTTGGTTTCTCTGGCTGCAACCAGATGAATGTTACAACTCCCTGTGTTCAAGCTCCCACTTGAACCTCTGAGGAAAACAGTCCTCCCTAGCACCTCCCAACCACCCTAAAATATTAAATGAATAATTAAACAACCAACTACACAGATAAATCGATTCTTACCACTTCTTCTCTGTTTTGTAAATCTAGTTTTCTTCTAACTATTCTGAAATTCTTCTCTTCCTTTATCTATTCTGCAATTCTGCTTTGCTTCAACTTGTTCTGTCATTCTTCTTTTCTTCAGGTCTATTCCTCATCTATTACTCTTCTCTGAGTTTTATCTCACACTGCGCACATTTTCAGTCTCACACTACGCATCCTGTGATTTTCCCTTTCTTATAGTTTAATTCATTTTTCGTCCAGAACAACCAACCACACACAATCTTTATCTTTTGCTTTTATGCACCACACACATAGTAGTTACACTTCGCATCTTCTTAGGAAAAATAAAATCATCTAAGCAACTGAAACGCCAACCGATCAGGAATCATGAATCAATTTTTCTAACTGGTTCGTAACTGATGAATTAACTATGAGAGAGAACAATAACCCTCTGATCATATTCAAGTTTATCTGCACCGTTGGATGAACTTTATTAATCTTGCCTTTAAATTGGGTTTCAGGATTTCATCATTCCTATGGCCAAGTGTCTCGACACTTCTCCGAAACTCTGATACAGAGCTTTTCTGCGCTAGCTCCTTTCTCTATATGACCATGGCCATGACCAAGTGCTTATTCATAAAGTGCTTTTCGCGAATTCACATTTCGTGAATCTAGAGATGAGACATATCGACTCTCCAAGTCGCGATCCCCGAAACCCCAAAATGGAGCTTATCTAAACTGACTCCTTCCCTTCTCGTGATCATCGACGATGACCATAGGCTGTGCCAAAAGGCACTTCATATTTCGTGAGTTTATAAACTTCATCGAGTCTGATCGACGGTTGAGATCTCCATAGATCCAACGGTCCAAAACTTATCGCGATCTCACATCTCGTGAGTTTCCAGACCATTCTCTGTTGACTCCAAGTCAGTGACTTGTCCTATGATTCTATGGTCCAGATCTGATCCTAACTCAATGGCTCAGATCATATTGCAATTTTGGCATTCTTGTGGTTATGTTTCTTGCCTCTCCAAGTCTCGATTCGAGAAACTATGAAAAGGAGTTGGATCAATGGTCCAGATCACATCTTGATCTGACGGCTGCGATTAAAATGCGATTTCGGTGGTTATGTTTCTTGCCTCTTCAAGTCGTGATTCGCGAAACTCCAAAATGGCGTGGGATCAATGGTCCACGATCTCGATGAATCTACGGTCTAGATCTCATCGTGAATTCACATCTCATGATTCCTTCGATGGAGGTTCTTGTCACTCCAAGTTGCGATAGGAAAAACTTCGAAATGGAGCTTAGATCAACGGTCCATGATCTTGATGAATCTACGGTCCAAATCTTATCGTGAATTCGCATCTCGCGATTCCTTCGATGGAGGTTCTTGTCACTCCAAATCACGATAGGCGAAACTCTGAAATGGAACTTAGATCAACGGTCCACGAATTTTGGTGTATTGACGATCAATATCTTTTCGTGATTTTGCAAGTCTTCATTGTGTCTGCATCGGGATTTCGAGATTTCGCGAATTCGCTTCACCTTGCACTTTTAAAGATTGTGCAGATTCTCTTGGATCCTACTATGGTCGATCCTCGCACTCAGATCTAACGCCCAAGATCTATCCTCCATATCTGCATGTTCTTCTTGTCTACATTGATATCTGACAATCATCGAGAATTCTGAATTGTTGATCCAACAATCACTGTTGCTGCTCCTCCCCCATTATCACTGCACTGTTGACCATGCTGATATTTGCCATCGCTATGCTTGCCAACAATCCTTTGCACTATCTCTTCTGAGCTTATTCGAATCTTCTCTGCAACGTCTTCTCATAATGCCCATCTATTACATACTTTCTGTACTCATGCCATCTTCATTGTTGTACTTGCCATCAATGACAAGCATTCACTGTCTGTTAAATATTTGCCAACAATCTCCCCCTTTGGCATTGATGGAAACACAAGCACCCACATGCATTGGGACTCTCCTCCCAGACTCTTTTCTCCCCCTTTGACATCAATGTCAAAGAAGAAACATGCTCCCCCTGAGCTGTTGCAAAAACATACTCCCCCTGTCAACTATGAGAATCTTGGAAATACACCAGATATTCAATAAGTACTCCCCCTGACTAGGTGAACAGATTAGAAACAAGAAATTATAACCCCCAACTTTTGATGAAGATATCCAAAAGGGGTCGCTGCTAATGGTTTAGTAAAGATATCAGCAATCTGTTCTGTGGAAGGAATATAATTCAGCTGAACAATTCTGTTTGTAACTTGTTCTCTGAGAAAATGGTACTTTATTGGAATATGCTTAGTCTTGGAATGAAGAACGGGATTCTTGGAGACACTAATGGCACTGGTGTTATCACAGTGAATTGGAATGGGGCCAGTGTAAGTTACCTTCAAATCTGCAAGAGTTTGTATCATCCATAAAATTTGTGTGCAACAAGTAGCAACAACAATGTATTCTGCCTCTGTATTTGATAATGAAATGGATCCTTGCTTTTTACTAAGCCATGCTACTAATGAGTCACCCAGAAAGAATGCTCCTCCACTAGTGTTTTTTCGCTCATCAACATAGTTTTCCCAATCTGCATCTGAATAAGCAGTTAACTGAAAATTCTGATTTCTGGGATACCACAGACCATAAGTCATTGTTCCCTTCAAGTATTTGAATATCCTTGTGATAACTACCAAATGAATTTGTTTAGGTGCTCACTGATAACGAACTACCATTCCAATAGCTTGCATTATATCAGGTCGTGATGTTGTGATGTACAAAAGACTTCCTATCATAGAGCGATATGACCTTTGATCAACATCAGGTGAGATATCATCTTTACTCAGCTTGCAACCAACCACCTTAGGTGTACTAATAGGAGAGGAATACTCCATATGAAATTTCTTTAACATCTCTTTCAAATATTTTTCTTGAGAGATAAATATTCCTCCAAAACTCTGTTTTACTTGTAAGACAAGAAAATATGATAGTTTTCCTATCATGGACATCTCAAAATTTGTTTGCATAGAGTTAGCAAACCACTGGATAGATGATTCATTAGTACAACCAAAAATAATATCATCTACATAAACCAAAACAACTAGTAAATTATCACCTTCAGACTTAATGTAGAGATTGTTGTCAACATTACCTTTCTTGAACCCTTTGTCTTGTAAAATATTTTCCAGTCTATAATACCAAGCTTGTGGTGCTTGTTTCAGTCCATATAAGGCCTTCTTCAGTTTGCAAACATGATTAGGATTATCTGTCAATGAGAATCCTTCAGGTTGCTCCATATATACTTCTTCTTCTAGATCTCCATTTAGAAATGCCGACTTAACATCCATCTGATAAACTTTAAAGCTCTTATGACATGAATAAGAAAGAAACATTCTAATGGCTTCCAATATTTCCACTGGTGAAAAAGTTTCATCAAAGTCCTGACCTTCAACTTGTGCATATACTTTACAGACCAATCTGGCTTTATTTCTAACAACTTGTCCTTTTTCATTCATCTTATTCTTGAACACCCATTTGGAACCTATTACATTTTTATCTTCAGGTCTAGGGACAAGCTCCCAAGTATTGTTCTTCTCAATCTGATCAAGCTCTTCATTCATTGCTCTAATCCAATCATCATCCTGGCTAGCTTCCTCAAA
>ML816833.1:123980-143519 GCA_009831015.1 Picea engelmannii
CCGAGGCGGGCATACCCATGCTCGGGATAAATCAGAACCATGGCTACCAATCAAATACACTATAGATCCATGTCAAATAACTATAAAGAGTAGCCGCGAACAATACATAGCGGAGCTACATCTCGAAATCAGAAAGATATACATAGAAATTATCCATCTCTCAGAAGATGATTCGGCCTGATGGTTGTACTTTAGAGCTCGAGCAACAACTTCAAAATCTTCTAAACTCGGGTAGGAGTGTAATATGAGTGTACGACTACACTACCCAGAGGTCTTTGACGGCTCGTCGGTTGTGGACTTGATAATGTTGATGATCGGACTGAAGGCTTCAGTGATTTCGAACAAAGACTTGATTGGACATTCATGATGGCCGGGTATGCGGACAATAGACATATTGCAGAGTGCCCGACTCAGGCTAAGTAACAAACTTCCCTTGGACAACAGCATGACAAGTGATAAGACTCAGGCAGAATATCTGTTAATCATAAGTCTACGAAGCAGGAGGCAACGCAAACTCTCCATATGTTTGGAAGAGTAACCAAACGGTGGAGGACACAACTCTATAACGAGCAAAGCTTCCTAAGGTCGTACTACATCCCATAATTTGATGAATCAAACGGACAGATGTGCTTTATCCAGGGGTGACTCATAATGCTGCCAATAAAGAAAATACTTTTCCCATCCTCTTTTTGGGGTATATTTGATTTTTTTGTTCTTTTTGTTGATTTGGAAAAAAGAATAAAGGAATATTACATTACAAGGGAGGAACGAGTATAGAAAACATACAAGCTCACGGCACAAGGACGAGACTGATGTTCTAGGAAATGATACTCAGGAAAATCCTCCAGTGGCCAAAGGTGTTAAAACGCAGACGCAAACTGTTACTAGGCTGATGGGTAAAGGATGCAAATGTGGTTGATAGAACACACAATGGTAACGTCCTTCGATATAAGTTTAACGAGCCCAAAGAAGGGAAGCTCGGTGATTTTTCATGTTTAGAGAGTCTGAAAAAGCATAAAAGGAAACTCCATTGGGGTACCTTTTTCGATGATAGTCTAGTCCGTTCAAAAAAAGGGGTAAACTAGCACCGATTAGACGTCAATTCAAAACCATTTTAACGAGTGTGAAAAGGACAAGATCACTCGAAGATTTTTTCACTTTTAAGGAGTCTGAGAAAAGCTTAACTATGGACTCTGTCAGGAATGTTCTTCTGGACCAGTTTAACGAGTGTGAAAGAATAAGATCACTCGACGATCTTTTCAATTTTAGGGAGTCCGAAAAGAGCTTAACTATGGACTCCGGGGGGGTTTCTTTTTCGTAAATTTAGTCCCTCAGGCCCAAAAAAGGGATAAAAATATACCTGAGGATACTCTTCTAAAGAATCAGAATCCGATAGAGTATTCCTTTGTTCGTACAGTTGACCGTCTGGACCGAAAAAGGGGTAAACTACCGCCGGACAGACGTGATTTCAAATTTCAGTTTAACGAGCGTGAAAAGTCACAAGATCGCTCGGCAATCTTTTCATGTTTAGAGGGTCTGAAAAGGGCTTAAAAGGAGACCCATTATGTTTTGGGAGTCCGGAGGGTAAGAAAAAGAGTGAAAAAGATCCATGCAAATGAGGCTCAAACTCATATCCATGAAATACTATACTGACTCCCAAGCCTACTATGTTGTCAGAAACAACATGGACACCATAATGCAACCAGGAACTACGTAGGGAATCCATGTTTTGGTAAGCTCTACCACCAAGTTGCGAAACTTATAGAGCATATATGATGGTTCTGTGTCACAATAGGATGGGATCGATCCTATATCATAAAAAGGCAACGAGATGCAACAATGGGGATGAAATCCTACCCTATATGCTCAGGTTGAATTTTGAAAAAAAAAATAAAAAAAAATTATGGACCGTCCTTATGTGCATGTTTTTTATTTTCTGAAACTCAATGAAAAATGTCCCAATACCTGATCAAGTCCCTCCCACATCACTCCCGAACCACTCAAAATGGTTTTTAATATAAAGAAACTGATAAAAGGGCCCAAAAAAGTGACAAAAAGAGACCAAAAAGTCTATAAATAGAAGCTGGCAGCTCATTATCACCATTGCTGATTTGGAAATTGACTCTGGAGCCAAAAGACCCCCTTTGCCAGAGATCGTGATTATGGGAGCTACAGTGGACGAAACGAACTTCTGCTTGGACCAAGTAAGTACAAACTCCCTCATCTTGCATTTCAATACGTCATTTGTGTCATTTAAGTTGTTTTTGGGGGTGGCCGTCGACCTCTAAGAGGTCGGCCCTAGAAAAACGTGGGCTGTCCAGGGACAGCCCACGGGTACCCGCGTGCAGAGCTAAAGCTACGCGTGGGTACCCGCGACTGTCGCCTCGACAGCCTGCGGGCTACCCCCGCATGATGAAAAAATGTTTGAAAGAAGATCTAACTCCCCTTCTTTGCTTTGTGATTTGGCAGGATGTATGTTCATTAGAGAGAGAGAGAGCACGAGGCTGCTAATGAGGCAGTGGCTGCAGATCCGAATGTGATGGCCATGCTGTCACAGTGTGGCTTGGTGAAGTTTTTCTTGTGTCCATTCATGTGCGCTCAACCCAGGCTACTGAATGCCTTGGTTGACTATTGGCACCCCGATGCAGAGGCATTTATGATAGAGGGGAAATCCTTGGTGCCCACCACCGAGGATATATATTTTTTGATGGGCCTCTCGAGGAGAGGGGAACTCGTTAACTTGCAGACGTTTCCTGCGGGGCCAAGCAAAGTCTCGGAATTGATAGAGGAGTACTGTGAGGCTGGGACCGATCCGAGACCTTCTTCGGTGCCCGTTGGTAGGATCACCAGCCTCACCCTGCAGACTATTTTATCGCTCATTGGGTGGATTACCGGCTCTGCAGCCGTGCATCAGGCTTCGCGCGCACAGATGAACTGTGCAATTCAATGCATGAATGCACAGATTTTCGATTGGAGTACCACACTGTTAGAGAGTATGAAGAGGCAATTGACTGATTGCCGATAGTGTACACACATGAACTTCAGGTTCGGGACTATCCTGTGTTCATTTTTCTTTGAGAGAGTTCCATGCTTCAGTCCTCGGCTGACAGTACGAGGACATCTGGCGACTTTCCCCGTAGTATGCAGATGGGCAGCATTACTGCCGTGACAGGGTGGTGGAAGGACCGTAGAGGCCTTCAATGACGACTTCTTTGCTTGGATGTCACGGCAGATCCCCGCTATCGAGGACTACCCATACGCGGGGATCGACTTCTCCAGAGATCCGGCGATACTAGTGCCTCCTAGTGAGGAGAGAGGGGAGATGGGTAAGTCTCCACCTGTACAGTTTTTTTTTTTGCATATGTAATTTTAATGTCTTTTTATATATATATCATGTTTTTTTTTTTTTTTTATAACAGAGTTTTTTACGGGTGAACATTGTGTTGCATACAGATGTGGGACCCATGCGACCTGCCGATTTTGCACGGAACCGGTGCCGCCCACGGCCAGAGGCCATAGCTGCCGCCGTCGGAGGGGAAGTAGTAGTAGGGAACCCTCCAGAAGGAGATGCCGAGAGGGCTCTTAGGCAGATTGAGCGGAATTTCACTGAGCTCACTCACACAGTTCCCATGGAGGAGATAGAGGACATGCCACCCTCCATGCAGACTCATATCGTGGGGTTACCTCGGACATGGGTCCGACTGTTTAGGCATTTGGGCCGAGCTGTACATGATTATAATAGGGCCCATAGGCCCTGAACAGACTTGTAGACTTTGATGTGCCTCGAGCACCGATATGTATATATATTTTTTGAGGGCATAAGCCCCAGTGACTCGTTATGGTTCCCACTTTTTGAGGCGCTTGCGCCCATCTATGTACTCTGAGGATTTTATGATATTTATATATGGTTTTTATTTCTTTTCTGTGTCTTATGGATGGTATGTACAAAAATGTATTTACATGTGTATGATCATGATCTTCTTTATGTGTGAGCAAGATGCCAATCTAAAATGTGATTAGCTAGAGTATCTGTGATTTGATTTAGACTCCTAGGAACATGAAAATATGTAATATAATCAAAGTTTCATTCCAAGAGACGTACCCTAAGGAATCGTCGGTGTAAAGTAGGATCATGCACACGGTATATTCTGTTCAGCTGCGACACAACCAGTTGAGCGTCTAGATAGACCCAGAGACAAGAGATGCCCAATGACAAAGCGTCACGAAGCAACTCAATAACTGTGCTATACTCAACAACATTGTTTATGGTGTCACCTAAGCATATCCCTCCGAAAGATAAAAACTGACCCTGTGGTGTAAAGATTACCCAAGCTGCGGAGGCAAGCCTCCGCGTGTGTTGACTAGCACCGTCTGCATACCCAATGAACACCTCGGACTCACTTGACATCTTCCATAGCGACGAAAGATAACATTAATGACACGTCCATGACACGTTTTTCAAAAGAAACGAAAGAAAGTAATAGCACAAAGACTATACATATGTTACACAAAGTTACCCACAGTGACCATTCTATGAGTAATACTTCTTGAGGTAGAGCCCATTCCTAGGCTCCGCCAAAGCATTCCCTTCAAAATCGACCAAACGATAAGCGCCCTTTTTTAAAACCTCCTTAATAATGAAGGGTCCGAACCACATGGGTTTGAACTTTCCTACCCCCAGGGGGTCCTTATCTTGGTCATAAACCAGGACAAGGTCACCTTCAGAGAAAACCCGAGGATGAACGGACCTATCATATTGACACTTAACCTTATGTTTATGAGCTTCGTTGGCCAGTGCCGCATCACGACGTTGTTCATCAAGATGCTCTAGGTGTACTAACCGTTCTTCAAGTGGAGAAGTGTCTGGCAATAACTGTACTGCTAATTTTAGAGATGGAATTTGACATTCGATGGGAAAGACTGCCTCCATCCCGTAAATGAGTTGGAAAGGTGAGAAACTGGTTGCAGTCTTAACTGATGTTCGGTAAGCCCATAATGCCGAATATAACATCAAATGCCAGTTTGACTTGGCTGAGTTGATGGTTCGCTGTAGCATTGTCTTAAGCATTTTGTTAACAGCTTCCACCTGCCCATTGGCTTGGGGATAGTAAGGTGAGGAATGTTCTTTCCGTAACCCAAGCTTTGACGTTAACTCGGTCATCATTTGATTCTGAAAGTGACTTCCATGGTCAATGACAATCTCTCTCGGGACGTCGAACCGTGCTATAATCTGGTTAAATAAGAAGAGAGCTGCAGTCTCTCCATCATCTTTGAACGTCGGCATAGCTTCGACCCACTTAGTGAAGTAGTTGACAGCTACAATGATATAGCGATGCCCCCTAGATGACGAGGGGTTGCAAGTAGTGTAATAAATTCCCCACTTAGTGAAGGGATCGACGGTGATAATAGGAAACATAGGAGTTGGATGTGCCCTCATCTTCCGTGAGAGGATTTGGCACGGATGACACTTCTTGACCGACTCAATACAGTCTTTGATAAGCGTGGGCCAGAAGTAACCTGCTCGTAAGATCTTTTGGGTTGTTGCCAACCCGGATAAGTGACCGCCACAGGCTCCTGTATGACAATCGTTGAGCACTATGAAAGCCTCCTCATGAGTGAGACATCGGCGCAGAATGCAGTCTACACCTCTCCGATACAAAGTATCATTGAGTATGAGATAGTTCTTGGCCTGATGGTGTATCCGTCGATGCTCATCACGAGAAGAAGAGGTAGGACACTTCAAAGTCTAGAGATAGATCAGTATATCTCCGTACCAGGGGTCTGACAATTCAATTAAAAACATATCCCCCCGGATAGGCAATTCCTCAGGCACAACGTCACCTGACTCAACCGGAAGTTCCGAGATAAGTTCTGCGAAGACCAGTGACTTTTTGGACTTGGCTGAAACAAAGTCTAAGTCAAATTCTTGGACGATTACCATCCATCTACTGATTTTTCCATCGATGACTCATCGTGTCAACATGTACTGGAATGAATTCACGACGGCAACGACGGTGGTCTTGCGAAACAGAACATAGTGACGAAACCGTTGAACAACGTGAACTGCTGCCAACGCAAGTTTTTCAAGATGGGTATAATTAAGTTCCGGTCCTACGAGGCCTCGGCTCAGGTAATAGATCACGTATTCATAAAATGAATCATCTTCCTGAACTAAAACCATGCCTATGGTTGACTCCGTGGCAGCCAGATATAAGAGGAAATCCTTGTTATAATTCGGTGGCCGTAGCAAAGGTGCGGTTGTAAGGGCGTGTTTCAATGCGTCGAAAGAGCGTTGCCCTGCTTCGTCCCAGAGAAAAGGAACGTCTTTCTTTAGTAAATGCATGAAGCCTTGGTAATTTCGGCATAGTTGGTGATGAAGCGTCGTAAGAAGTTCGCCTTACCTTGAAGACTTTGAAGTTGTAAAATTGTGCGTGGGGGGGGAAACTGGACTACTGCCTCCACCTTAAGAGGATCGACCATGATCCCCATTGTTGAAATGATGAAACCTAACAAACGTCCTGACGTGACGCAAAAGATGCATTTGTTGGGATTCAAGCGAATCCTGAAGTAGCGACAGCGTTCAAAGATGAGTCTGAGGTGTGTAGGATGATCCTTTTGCTTGCAAGAGCGTGATTCTAAATCATCTAGATAGGCCTCGACTATGTGTTTGAGGTCATGAAATGAAAAAGACATGGCCCGCTGGAAAGTGGCTCCAGCATTCTTGAGACCAAAAGGCATTTTGCGATAGGCGAACGTACCCCACGGACAAATGAATGTCGTTTTGTGCTGGTCCTCAGGTTTGATTTGGATTTGGTTATAGCCCGAAAAACCATCCATGAACGAAAAGGCTTCACAACCGGTGCACTCATCAATGATTTGGTCGATGAATGGGGTTGGATAATTATCTTTCGGACATGCCTTATTCAAATCACGGAAATCGGTACAGACGCGAATCATGCCTTGTTTCTTATCGATTGGCATGGGATTTGACACCCATTGAGTCAAGTGTATAGGGTATATGAACCCTGCCTTAAGAAATTTCTCAACCTCAGCCTTGATGGCTACTGCTTTCCTAGGATTAACTGGACGAAGTTTCTGTCGAACAGGCTTAGCATCCAGATACGTAGTGATCTCATGTTCAACTATTTTCGGATCGATGCCTGGCATTTCCTCATAAGACCAAGCAAAAACATCGTGGAATTCTTTAAACAGATCCGTGTAAATCTGAATCTCTTCAGGGGAGCAATCCGCTCCTATGAAGACATTCTCCACGATGCCGAGGGTTCGGGAGATATTTATAGGTATCGTGGCAGCGATAGTCACCATATTTCCCTCAGCGTAACAATCCTGTGTAGCTAAAAGGTTGATGGGACAAGGTTGATCCCCCGTCATGGTGATAGTGAATTCTCCTGCCTCAATTCGGTGTAACTTTGGGAGGAAATATGATCTGTGATGAAGATCTTCCCAGGGTTTGTCTGGACCGGTCATTGACTCAATTATAGCTTCATCTGAAGGCAAGACTAAATCTAACGAATCGGTGTTGGCAAGAGAATCCTAAGCCCAGATCAGGAGTAGTTGAAGCTTGCTGGACTAAAGAGTACACTACTTCAGCAGCCGACAAGGGTGTAGACATGCCCGCATGCCCTGTCGCATCCATCGTATCTGATGGGGAAGAAAGAATCCACGGATCCTTGAAGTAAGTCATGCGGAATGACGAAACATGGAAAATCTCAGCCTTATGGTGAGACGATATAAACTTGACATCACCTTGAGGAGGTGGGTAATCGAAAGTACCCATCAAATATGGGCACAAACCAACTCCTACGTTAACGACACCGGCTTGAGGATTATCAACCATAGGAACCGTGGATGCCCCGAAAGCTGGGTCAGGTCGAGAGAAGGATAACTGATCAATAGTCACTATCCGGCCTTCATGTGGAAACAATAAGACTCAGAAGATTGTAGAGAACACCGCTTGCATCGCATAAGTCCAACTACGACCTAACAACAGATTGTAGTCTATGGGGGCATCAACTACCTCTACTTTGACGCACACAGTCTTCCCCCCTAACTGCACTGGGAAAGAAGGAATGATGCCATGCAGTCGGAAAGAACGACCATCGAACGCAGTGAGGAGAGTAGGTGACGAAGACAACTCAGGTTGACCAATGGCTTTCTAGCATGCTAACGACATAACGCAAGTCAAAGTGCCCTTGTCGACCACTGTGCGGTAGATATTTCATGTAAAAGTTTTCATGGGGTGAGCCACTACTATCTGAAACGCGACGTGATAAGGCAAATGAGGTTTCAAGTCAGTCGTATCTAACATGATGGTACCCGGGTTACAAGTCTCAGTAGAGCCTAAAGTAGTCAACAAGGCTTTTCGCTGAGCAGAGCAACTTTGGAGGACCTCCAAAGTAGACATAGCACAAGGGGTTTGTGATAAATCTTCCACCACAGAGTAGTTCTGGGCGGCCCTTGCATTTGGATTGTGCGAAGCGCGCTTGAACGCACCTTTTGGAATGCGTGTCATTGTTTCACCCAACGTCTTCTCGATCTGTAGAGGAAGAGATGGGATCTCGGCTTCTTTTCCCTTCTCAGGGGCGCATGGTTTGCTATAGTCGTGCGCTCTAGTCGTTATGAAAGCATCACTTTTAACCATATATACGTTCGTGGAAGATGAATTTTTTGGAGGAGGGAAGTTTTCCTGGCTGCCCCCTTCGCCACTTGCAGAGGCTTGAGTTAAATTTTTCCCATGTTGAAAGGGATTAGTCAACACGGCTTGTTGTTGCTGTGTGACAAACTTCTGGGCCTCCGCAAGTCGAGGGAATAGATGGGTCGGGTGGTCTTCTGCACATAAGTTGCACGGATACCTCACCTTCCTCTTTTCTGTTGGGCCCTCGCCAGCATTATCAGTCGGTTTTTTATCCCCCTTACCCCTCTTACGTTGTTTTTTCTTCCCTTTAGGCTGCTGGTTGGCCTTTGGGTTAGTCGTCTGCACAGAGTGTACTTCTGATGTTTGGGTAGGAGGAGCAGCCAAAGCATTAGTCTGGTTGGCCGCTGAGTGTTGTATAGATAACTGTTGCAATTGTTTTGTCAATTGCTCAGTGGGCTTGGTTTGTGCCGAACCAACAATACCATCGGCATGCGGTCCGACTCTCTATCTGGTTTTCTCCAATATCGAACGTGGTGCATATGGTAAGATGCTATATAACAAACCGGACTGAGAATAGATGAGCTCAAACTGTTGAGCCCGCATAATGGTGTCTTCTTCAGAGAAAAATCCAGACGCTGCGACATCTTTGGAAAACTGTGGGACCAAGGACTTAATGAACCACTCCAACAAGAATGCTGGTGGGACTGGCACTTTGATAAGACTCTTTCGGCGTCGCCACTCTCGAATGTGATCTGAGATATGGTCCACTGTCGTCTGCTCGAAATTGGCTAGCAACTCTGTGCCGGCGTCGTATCTCACAGGTAACTGGAAATGGTTAAGGAAGACCATCGCCAGTTCGCCAAAAGAAGAATATCGTGAACGATCAAGCTCTATGTACCATTTCGCGACACTCCCAATAAGAGTGCGTTGAAACAATCGCAATTGGACAGAGTCATCTTTCAGTGAATTCGATGAACACCAAAGATGGAAAGTAGTCACGTGATCACCTGGGTCTTCGTTAGGCTTGGCCTCAAACTTTGGAATGTCCGAAGGCAACTTTGTTGGCATAGGAGGCCAACATGGATCGTGACAGATAGGATCATTTAACAACCGTGTCAAATCTGGCAAGTGTAACGTTGCCAAGAATGGTAGTTTTGGTTGCTGCTAATAGCCTGGATAAAGGGGTCCTAGAGTTTGACTGGCACCAGGTTGCGAGGAAAAGTTTGGCTGTTGGCCAAGGTTTTGGTAGAAACCATGGCCCTGACCAGTGTAAGGGTTTTGCATCTGAGGAGACATCATTGGCTGATTCCCCATGAAGGACATAGGATGTTGGGCGTTCATCGTGTTCAACGGACTTTGGGAAGGATTACCCCATGCCGGTCCTGACGGGAGGGGCATAGAGGTCTGTCCGGGGTTCCATTGACTGTGAAAAGAACTACCCCAGATCGGCATTCCAGAGGAAGGAACGGATCCTTGTCCTGAGTTCCAAGGTCCTGGTATATGTGCCCCCGACGCAGGAATAGTACCCTGTGCTGGTGTAGACTGTCCAAAAATGGGTGTGCCCCCAGCTGGGAAAGCAGCGGATGCGAAAGTGTTAATACCAAATGTCCCGTTCCAAACAAACGGTGATGAACCTACCGGCTGAGTTTGCGCAGGTGTTCCTTGATTCCTTGCTCCAAATGGACTCGTGTGTGCAGGTTGCCCGGTGGACTGCTGATGCAGACCACCAAGCGAAGGGGACGAAGGAGGGATGTGGACTCCAGCGTAAGAAAAAGCATTGAAAGGGACAGGAATGCCCCCAAGTTGACCTTGCAGGGGAGAGTTAGAGCTCCCTTCCCCCAGACGCAAAGTCTGTAAAGTGGAGTAAGTGAGTACAGGGCTTGTACCCGAACTAGGCATACCGTATGAAAACAGAGCGCCTGTCGCACTAGGTGTGTAAGGAGGTGTGGCCACCGTGATAGACGGGGTCGGTCCACTGTGCGATGTAGTTGCGGCCGAGACCATGGTGGCTCGGATCGTTGACAAAGGCAAGTTAGGAGAAGCTTCTCCTATGGTAGCAACAGTGATGGGAATGGAAGAAATCCCAGTTGAAGTAACAGAGTTTGGTTCCATCACTGGGTTAGGCACTGACAGGCATTCATAGAATTGAATTGGCACAATAATGTCCGGTCTAGTATCAGTGTTTGAGGTTTCAACCGATCCAAGATTGGCAATTGATTCCTCCGGGAGTTGTTCGGGCTCAAAAGCCCTGGTTGCTTCGAAAGACCCTTGATGGTCTAGCTTCCGCCTCAATGGTGGCGGGGGTGGCTCCAGTATAACCGGCGGCAGGGCCAGAAGCCTTCGTGACCGACGGAGCTCTGAATCCTCCACTGTGTGAGAAGATTCATGACACACTAAGGTATTCTATATGAACAAATAGTAACACTCGCTAAAACAAATCCCCTAGAAGATAAATCAAGCAAGCACTAAACTAGTTGGAAGAATAGTTACAACAACCAACACTAGAGCAACTTACCGGTGCAAGTGAAACTCGAATACGGAAGAACCCTCCAGGTATACTCTGCAAAGCGTGGCCCGATATCTTTCCTAGGTACCGCGGTATACCCCCGCAGTCACCTATGTATGTCCCTAGAAAAGATAGGCAACTAGTTTGCCAGCACGTGAACAGTCACCAGGCGGGTACAGTCGATAGTCGGGTAGACCACAATGAGAAGGGTATCAAGCCCAAAACCTGTCAAGGTTATCAAGAGCAAATGGTCTGGAAGACGACTGAGGACCTCGAACAGATTCGAGATCCACAAAGCTCCGTGGAAAATGCAAACGACGGAATCCCTTAACAAATCCTCAATATGTGTTCTCCACAACGTTCGGTCCAGCTTTGGAGGGGTTATCTCCGCTACCTTTCCTTACGCGACCTCGTGTTTATCCCCTGTGTTAGAGGGGGGTCCCAGATAACTTTTCATAACTGGACTTCTACACTCCCTATTGACAGACTCCAATGTTTGGTTTTAGTGGCCTTGGAGAAATTTACTCTCCAACCTATTCCAAGGCCCTAGTCCTGAGCTAGTGTATGCACCCTACAAACAAAAAGTCTACTTGATTTTAATTAGCGTTGCTTTTAATGGGATTTTTAAGTCACAAGGTATGGAAGTGAAACTGATGGTGTGTAAAAAGACTCAAAGCAAAATGAACAAGAAATGCTTGGAAACAAAAACTTTTACAAACAATGCAAAAACCAGCAACTTTTCAACAAGAAAGACTTTTTTTTTATTTTTTAAATTCACTAAGATCTCATGCAGTAAATATAAAGGACTTTCGCTCAGATCTGCGAGCTACTTATAATCTAAATGAACTACAAAAACTTATGCAAAAAGACTTCTTCCTAGCTACTGATGCAACAACACAATCTTCAAACCAAGAAGAAAATGAGACAAGATATTTTTTTTTTATTTAATTGCAAAATGACGCAATAAAGGGAAAATGACGACAAGCAAAAAACCAAGAAAACAAAATAAAGTTTTGGCTTAAAGCGCAGATTGCAAAAGAATCAGAGCTGAGATACAAAAAAGCAATCCAGAAAGCACCAATTCTAACACTTGTCTAAAAACCATAAAACAACAAATTTTTTCTTTTGTCTTTCCTATCAAAACATTAAGTAAGAAAAAACAACAAGATAAGGATATGAGGCCCTATCTTACTGACTGTGCACCCTAGACTCCAAACCCTGAAAGGAACACTTCTCACCACAGGAGGGGATGACTGCCCCACCCAGGCTGAAAGACAACCAGATAGGCCCACGACTGTCACTGAGACAGCACGCGTTCAAACGCATGCTGAGCTACAACAGCACGCGGGTACCCGCGAGCAGAACTGAAATAGCCCATGTGTAGGTATAAAATCAAAGAAAAAATCAAACACAGGCAGCCCAGTCCTGAAAGAGGCCTCTGGTATTGACAACTAGGGTCTCTGAAAGGCTTGGATGCTTCTACTTCAACAGAAAAGAAAAATTTGCAAAAAAGAAAATAAATGCAAAAAACAAACAACACAATGAGGCAGACTAAAAGCAAGACAGTAAATCAATCAAGATCCAGACAGGATCCAGAAATCCCCCTGAGAAGGTAAACCTATGACAGGGAAGAGGGGACTGCCTCTTAAGCTTCTTGGGCTCTACACGCTACTGAAACCACTACAACAAGCGTTCAAACGAGGGATGTAGAAGGTTAGGGAGCGGGTTACACGCGTGCAGGCCTTCTACAGGCCGCGTGTACCTCTGTGTATCCTGAGAATAAATGTCAAGCAACAGTCAAGGAAAAACTGGTATTGATAACCAGGTTCCCTGCTAGCTTTGACCTAACAGAAAACAAATAAACAAAGAAACTGAAACTCTACTTCTTTGAACTACCCAAAACCTTCAATGAAATCCAGGAAACCCTAAGAGTAAACTATCCCCAGTGGAGTCGCCAATTCTGTTGTTGGGAAATTATACCCTACGGACTAACAAGCTAGGGCTTAAACTTGCATGCAGAGCATGACCCTTAAGAAATTACTTTTAACCTTCTACCCCAAACCTAAAATCCTTTTTCACATGCAAACATGGGAAGAATTAACTAACCGTTTTATCGATGGTCGGTGTAGCTCCTCCATTGAGCTTTATCCCGTTGCTTCTGCTACTCCTTCCAAAAAGTGATCCTGCAATCAAGACAAAACTACGCATGCATACTATTGTTCTACTAGAGGATTAGAGGTTAAACATAAATCCAATGAAACACATAAGACTCGTGCATTTGGGACGGGAAAAGTATCTTTTTATTAATCTCAAGATGAATCAACTTACAATGATTATAGAGATCGGCCACCGTTCCTTGATCCTGATCCTGGGCTCCTCCTCTTCCTTTTCCTCCAACTGCTTTGCTTGAATTCTCCTAAAGCTTGAGGAAAGGCTAAAGGGTTGGGACAAAACGGATTCGGAAATTGGGCAGAGTTTCTTTGCTATGATTTTCCTCTTTTGAATAGTACCCCTACCCCTTCTTTTATAGGCTAGAAGGAGCTAGGGTTTTAGACGAACTCTCGGCCATCCATGGCTGGGAGTTCCAGTTAACTGACCCAAAGCTTTTCGTCCCAGTGGAAACTTTCCTGATTTTTTTCTTTGTTAGGTAAATGCAGGCTGTAGTGGGCCAGCCAGCATTCCAACGCGTGCAGTAGAAGGCCAACAAGCATTCCAGCACGCCCAGTGATAGGTTAGGGCGCGGGTTGCTTAATTTAAGTGGTTTTTTCAAGGTTTTATTCAGCATGGCTTTGGCAAGGAAGAGACATGAGTTGGCCTGATGCCAGGTAAGCCTGTGTGGTGCAATTTAGAGTTATAACACTCACCGACAACATTTCCATTGTTCGAAGAGCTCGAGGCTAAGTGTTGGTTATGTGGGAATGGATTCGTCCGCACGGTGGGCGGTAAATTCAAAAGCCTCTCATCTTCTGCAAGTTTGGGGCATAAATGTGTAAGGTGGTCATCGGTACAAAGTTTACAAGGAAAATTCACCTTACGTTTCTCTTTTTTTCCCTCTCCAACATTATTATTCGACTTCCCATTATTATCATTGTCCTTGGGTTGATTACCATTTTTCTCACCCTTACGATTATTTTGACCTTTCCTTTTATTCTCTCCTGGTTGCTGGTCACCATTTGGGTTTTTTGCCGATTGCACGGAATGTAAATCCACCAACTGAGTGGGATTGGAAGACACAGACAAATTTGGCCCTCCAACAGACTGGTTTAGAGACAAAGTCTTCAAGTGGCTTGTTGCCGAGTCTGCGGAATTTACATTGGTGGAGCCTACAATGTCATCAGCATGAGGTCGGGGTTTTTGCATGGGTTCATAACTTGACCATGGTGCGTCTAGAAACAGGTGATATAACATCCCATACTGAGCATATATCAAATCTAACTGATGGGCTCTAAAGATAGCTTCTTCTTCAGTGGTGACCCCGGAAGTAGCAACGTCCTTCGAGATAGGAGCGTGCAAAGACTTAAGGAACCATTCTAAAAGGAAGGACAGGGGAATAGGAGTCTTAATCAACCTCTTCTTCCTATGCCACTATTGGATATGATCCGAGATATGAGTGGTGGTATCCTGGCGTAAAGTCGACAAACGTTCGAGGTCAGCATCATAATGAATGGGAAACTGAAAGTGGTTAAGAAAGACCATCACCAACTGATTAAATGACCCATATGTCCCCCTAATTATCTCAATATACTAATGCACAACAAATCCAATATGAGTGCGTTGAAACAATCACAATCTAATAGAATCATAATTAAGGGAGTTCGATGAGCACCAAAGGTGAAAGGTAATGACATAATCACCATGGTCCTCTCCTTTCTTGCCTTCAAACTTTGGGATGTCCGAAAGAAGTTTGGTGGGGACAGGGGGCCATGTAAGATCATGAATCACAGGGTCGTTCATTAACTTATAAAAATATGGAAAATTAAGATTGGCCAGAAAAAGGGGACGGGGTTGCCACATCCGGCCCCAACCTCCCGCGAAATATTGTGCGTGGGGAACTACAACCCATCCAGGATTCTAGTAAGAACCATAGCCCTGTCCGGGATTATAATGCCCTCCTCCAGGTTTATTCATATAAGGTGGGTTGGGCAACATTAGGAATGTTCTGTTGAGGATTATAAAAATTCCCCCCACCGGGTTAGAACCGGGTTGGGGGTTATGAAAGTTTTTCCCAACTGGATTGGATCTAGGTTGGGGGTTGCCCAAAGGGTAAGACTGACCTCCTCTGGGAAATAATTTGAAGGAGTGAAGTGGATTCTTCATGCCAAAAGTATTGGTCGGAATCAGCATCGAGGAGGTAGGGATATAGGACGGAACTTGTCCGCCAGGTTGGTTGTTCCATCCATCCGTAAAAGGATTAGACCTAGGGTTAAAGGTAGGAACACTTCCTTCGTTTGAGGGATATGAGAACCACCAAACAGAAATGGAGTGTAGGGAGGTGTAGTTACCCCAAGTCCAATGCTAGTGTTAGGGCCAATAGCTAGGATGGAAGAATTACGAAGTGAAGTTAGGGATACCTTAAGAAAATGGACTAGAAGCCATAAGGATGGATTGAAAATTGTAACCTGACGAATGACTAAGACCCCCAAAAGGGTTTGAGGCAAGAGATGAAGCATTAACTACAGGTTGAGCCATAATACTGGTAGGTGCCTCCGACACTGCAACTGTAGTGGTTGCAGGATTCGAAGGGGTGCCATTAATTATAGTGGGTATGGGAGTCAAAGATCTCCCAGTGTTCTGAAGACTAGATTCAATACTCATCCTTATGGAACCACAAGTCTAAAAGGTGGATGTGTGTGTACCATGCCTAATAAAAACCAACGGGACCGACGAGGATACTGGTCCGACTCCACGACGACTTATGACTCTACAAAATAAAAAATATATATCTTAAGGCCGATTAGTAGTCAAAGAGCATACCAAAAAGTCAAACGGCCAATATGCATGCAAAACAAACTAAAGTGGCTGAGTGCCCTCCCTCGCTAAACAAGGTATGTCTCATCCAAGAGGGACCTGAGACTCCCCGCTAAAGTTTGGAGGTAACATAATCAGTTATAGGGGCCCTCATGGGCTTAACAACTAGTCGGTCAAACCCCCCAGGAGAGGTAATCCTCCATAAATGTTGTGTGTTGTCCGATCCTTATTTGACCCAGGGTACAAGAAGAATAACCCCTGCAAGTAACCTATGAGATACCTAAGTCAAGCAACTAATAAACCATTGTATAACCGATGCACAAGTGAGCATTCGTTAGTCCGGATAACCATATGGGCAGGGTAACAAAGACCAAAACATTGAAAGCACCACCTCTCAAAGAGGTATGGGCACTAGTAAGATCCCCAGATATGAATAAATCCACAGAAATATCTCTAACTCTAGGCGAGTATTCAGAGGATATCCCTTCCACTAACTTTGTGTGACCTCGTGATTAACTCCGGTGTGAGCGGAGCCTCCTGATATTACCAATTATACAATGGACTTCTCAACTCCCTTTCTTAGACACATATGTTGATTTACTTTCCTTGGAGAAGTTTACTCAAAAGAACATATTCCAATGCACTAAATCCTAGATTAGTTTGTGCACTATAGTGGGTAAAAATAGCTTATAAATAGTAATAAAATAAAAAATTACTATACCATTTTGATTTTTCCTCAAATAGTGCAATTTCAACCAAAATAAATCCAAGATTCAAACAACAATTACATTCAGTGGATTAGGTAACTCTACTTCTCATCCTCTTCAAATTCAGTGGATTACATTTTTGAATTAGGTTCAAGTTTTTTAATTGCGCATAAAATGTAGATTTCAGTGTACGCGGGTTGGCTTTGTTTAGGTCATGTATACGACGAGGTATACACCACGGTGTGAACCACGGGGGATGTATATTGAGCCCTACACATGACTATATGCAAAGGAAGTTGCATATAGGCACGCAAATGACCAAAATGAAGGGTTCTAACTCAAAATTTGATTTGCCCTTTGCAGGATGGTTCTTCAATGGAGAGAGAGAGAACATGAGGAGATTGATGCATTTGTGGATAGAGATCTGGTGGCTTAAGTGGCTCTAAAAATATGTGGCTTGTATAATTTTTGGGCTCTCAAAGGAATGAGGGCCCAAGTAAGGTTGTTGGAGATGTTGGTGGGTTACTGGGACCCTGATAGAAAAAACTTTATCCTCGATGGACAACCATTGAGGATCGAAGTAGAGGACATCTACTTCTTGAATGGTCTACCACACCAAAGAGATGTTGTAAACCTCAAGTCACGTGGAGCAGGGAGTGAGACGAATATCGATGAGTACATCGATGCCCATTGTGTAGCAGGGACTCCAAAAGTGAGAAATCAACTCCCTATCTAGGCAATAAATAACCTCGACATGAAGATCATCGTGTTTGTATTGACAAGGATCATAGGTTTGACTTCATTGCATCAGGCATTGAGGCCGCTCATGTTCTATGCAGTACAGTGTATGAGACCCACTATCTATGATTGGTGTACCTCACTACTGACCAATATGAAAGGTTAGTTGACATAGCGCAAACAAAGGCGTAAACAAAACTTTGAGTTTGCCTCTATTCTATGCAGTTTCTTTTCGAGCGGGTTCTAGGTCTGGAACCTAGAATGGATATTCTTCCTAGAAGACTACACGATCCAGCCATGGCGTGGTGGACCGAGGTCATGAGACGACAAGGGGGAGGTATGGTGCCAACACCCTACAACGAGGATTTCTTCTTCTAGTGGTGTCAACAAGTCATCGCTCTGGATGACTATCCCTATGTGGAGATCGACTTCAGAGGAAATCCAAATATGCCACTTCCACAAGGGACCGCCTACGGTGACATAGGTAAAATGTTTTTAAATATTTCATTTTTTTTTGTATTTTTGTATTATGAGACAAAAATATTTTTGGATGGTGCTTAAGTATTCACTGGACACTTGTGTGATGCAGATGTGGGTCTGTTACAGCCGGAGGGGATACCTCGACATTGACAGAGGAACGGGGTGATGAGGCGGCGGGAGGAGAAACTAAGAGATTCCTACAGAACGTGTAGGGAAAACTGTCTCGTTTGACTCAGAGGATTCCAATGGTTTAGGTAGAGGATCTACCTGAAGTCATGTAGCGATGTAAGATAGTTAGAGAGGTAGTGGGGGGAGGGGCAGAGGGTGCGTAGTGATAATAGTGGGGGCCATTCAATGTAAGGTGGACTATGTCCACTATATTATTAAATAAGACTCACTATGGTAGTTAGATATTATAAATGGGTAATTATATATAATAAATGGGTAATAAATGTAAGAGGACTTCTTAGAAGATTCTACTTCTGAAAGATTTCTCCTCTAGAATGTTCAAGCAATGTAATGGGATGGTAATATTATATAAAGGGGTTCAAGCAATGTAATGGGATATGAAGAGAAACATTGTGTTTGGATCTAAAGCTCATTAGGAGGAAACCCCCTCGAAGAAACAAGTAAACATGAGAGGATCTCTTCCATAATAGGATCCATTGTATGGTGTTGTTCTACCTCAAGGGTTTGATAGTAATAAAAATGATTTTATATATTGTTCTTCTATATTACTATGGGGATATATTGTGTATTCAGTATTTGTGGTGATTATATTTGTAGATCTATTTAGGTTCTTTACAAGTGGTATCGGAGCATTTTCCTTGGCATACATTGTGGACAAATATTTTTTATTTTTGCAGATTTTTTTTTCGGAGAAGAAAAAAGAGTACATGACATTACTGAAATTTTTGGTATATTTATATGTAAAATTTGCAGAAACAAATTGTAGATCTGAGTTCCTCTCAGAAAAACACCAGAGTCCAAGAAGTCAAGATATTGGAGTTTTAAAATCTGCAATTTTTCAGGGTTTTTTCTGCGGACAGCGTTGCATTTTTTTTTTAATTTAAATATTTATGTAGCAACTGGATGTCGAATTTGCCCAAACAAATTACATATCTGAGTTCCTCTCACAATTTCACCCAATTTCAAAAAAAAAATCAGCCGAAATGGAGACTGAGAAGTGAAGTTATGAGCATTTTAAATTCAACAGTTTTTTAGGGTTTTCTAGAAAAAGCCGCGATTTTATGTCGTAACTTATTGTTCTATTTTTGGGGTTTTTTCATGACATATGCGGGAACAAAGAGTTAATAGGGTGCTCAGATGGTTATTTCCTCTCAAACCCTTAAATAAATTCTACAAATTACTGAAGCATTCAAATCTCAATTGTATGACACATTGGGCGCTAGATTGCATGGCCTCACATACTACCTCAATAATAGTTTTCATAGTATTCAAGATTCATTGGATAGCATGCAGGA
>ML816833.1:143707-160102 GCA_009831015.1 Picea engelmannii
GACCATGGTTCTCTGATCTACTTTAGCATTGTGGTCCACACTTATCCATGGGACCCTAGTATATGGTTGTACATCAAACATTGAAGACAAAACTTTCATAAGGAGGATGGAATGTAAAGTAGCTAGAGAGGTAGTGGGGGGGGGGGCATAGTAATAATAGTGGAGGTCATTCAATGTAAGGTGGACTAGGTCCACTATATTATTAAATAAGGCCCACTATGGTAGTTAGATATAATAAATGTAAGAGGACTTCTTAGAAGGTTCTACTTTTAGAAGATTCTTCCTCTAGAATGTTCTTAGGTGATGGTAGTATTATATGAAGGGGTTCAAGCAATGTAATGGGATATGAAGAGAAACATTGTGTTTGGAGTTGAAGCTCATTAGGAGGAAGCCCCCTCGAAGAGGCAAGTGAACAGGAGATGATCCCTTCCATAATAGGGTCCATTGTATGGTGTTGTTCTATCTCAAGGGTTTGATAGTAATAAAAAATATTTTTCATATTGTTCTTCTATATTGGTATGTGGATATATTGTGTATTCAGTATTTGTGGTGATTATATTTGTAGATCTATTTAGGTTCTTAACAAGCGATAGATGGTTGGTGTACCTAGAGCATGGGTATGACTCTTTAGACGTCTCGAAAACATCGTGGTTTGTTACCATAACACACATCCGGTGCCACAGGCATAGATGTCGTGGGATCTGTATACCGACTATATATGTGTATTGAGGGTTTTAGCCCCAATTTTGTAATACAAACACTATATTTTTTGAAATATATAAAAAAAGATCTTCAGCTTAACTTATATTTTACAATGTGTACATTGATGTGATGGTTATCTTTGCTTTAGTAATGTGACAAATGTCAATCTAAAATGTAATTAGCATAGGCATCAGATACATGATTAGCACTCTTTGGAATGTGATAATATGTGATAAAATCAAACTATCGTTCTAAAAGACGTACCCGTAGGAATTGTTGGAGTAAAGTAGGATCATGCACATGGTAACGACCATTCAACTGACATACTACTGATCGAGAATACAGGTTAACCTCTAAAGAGAGAATACCATGTGAGATAGAATCGCGCAAAATCTCTATGACGATGCTATATTTGAACACATTATTCATGGATGGCCCTAGGGATATGCCACCTGAAGACACCAACTGACCCTCGGGTGAGTAAACCACCAAAGCGGTGGAAGCCAAGTTCCATGTATGATGACTGGCTCCGTCTGTGAATCCTAGGTAGACCAAAGTCTCCGTTGAAATCTTGGTGAAGGGACCGATAGTAATGACTAGGTGAGGAAAGGTTGGATGCGAGCTCATTTTCTGAGTGAACACTTGGCAGGGGTGACACTTCTTAAATGCTTCAATACAATCTTTAAAGATAGTAGGTTAGAAATAACCAGCTCGCAAGATATTTTGGATTGTCGCAAGACCGGATAGGTGACCACCACAAGCCCCTTTGTGGAAATCATTTAGGACTGACTCGACCTCTTCGTGAGTTAAACAACGACGAAAGATATCATCTATTCCTCAGCGATAAAAAGTGTCACCTATGATGGTATACTTCTTAGCTTGGTATCTAATACGTCGTTGATCATCTCGCGAGAGTTGTTGAGTGAACTTCAAGGTCTAAAGATAGAAAACAATGTCCCAAACAAATTATAGGTCTGAGTTCCTCTCACAATTTCACCCAATTTCAAAAAAAAAATCAGCCGAAATGGAGACCAAGAAGTGAAGTTATGAGCATTTTAAATTCAACAGTTTTTTAGGGTTTTCTAGAAAAAGCCACGATTTTATGCCGTAACTTATTGTTCTATTTTTGGGGTTTTTCATGACATATGCGAGACTGAAGAGTTAATAGGGTGCTCAGATGGTTATTTCCTCTCAAACCCTCAAAGAAATTCTACAAATTAGTGAAATATTCAAATCTCAATTGTATGACACATTGGATGCTAGATTGCATGGCCTCACAAACTACCTCAATGATAGTTTTCGTAGTATTCAAGATTCATTGGATAGCATGCAGGAGATATTTCTTATGGTGGACATCAAGGACGAATATAATCAAGAAATATATGCTTGGTATGATTTGGAGGCCGATTGTGATGATTGGTATATCGATAATTGTCATTTCTAGGATGACAACCACTTTCATATTTTATTTTATAACTCTAATCCACCTTTTGTAGAGAGTATCAATGTGAAAAATCGGAAGCCAATGATTATTACCAGTGTCCATCCTGCATATTCTACAATGAAATTACTCCTTCTAGATTCTGCTACGACCATTTTCCACTATGTGGATGGATCTTCTTATTTGTATCCACATGATAGATGTCAGTCTTTGGAGCATCATTTTCAGTTGGTTATTGGATGTCGATATCTTCCATGTGGTGTTCACATGAGCAATTGGACATGGGACCCTGGTTTACAATGGCGGTTGGACTACTTCAACATGGTGGCATCCATTTCTCAATGGGACCATGTTTCTCTGGTCTACTTCAGCGTTGTGGTCCACACTTATCCATGAGACTCTAGTATATGGTTGTACATCAAACGTTGAAGACAACACTTTCATAAGGAGGATGGAATGTAAAGTAGCTAGAGAGGTAGTGGGGGGGGCATAGGGCCCATAGTGATAATAGTGGATGCCATTCAATGTAAGGTGGACTAGGTCCACTATATTATTAAATAAGGCCCACTATGGTAGTTAGATATAATAAATGGGTAATTAGATATAATACATGTAAGAGGACTTCTTAGAAGGTTCTACTTCTAGAAGATTCCTCCTCTAGAATGTTCTTAGGTGATGGTAATATAATATGAAGGGGTTCAAGCAATATAATGGGATATGAAGAGAAACATTGTGTTTGATGTTGAATCTCATTAGGAGGAAGCCCCCTCGAAGAGGCAAGTGAACATGAGAGGATCCCTTCCATAATAGGATCCATTGTATGGTGTTTTCCTACCTCAAGGGTTTGATAGTAATAAAAAATATTTTGCATATTGTTCTTCTATATTGGTTTGTGGATCTATTGTGTATTCATTATTTGTGGTGATTATATTTGTAGATCTATTCAGGTTCTTAATAAGCGACAGGTGGTTGGTGTACCTAGAGCATGGGTACGACTCTTTTGACGTCCCGAAAACGTCGTGGTTTGTTACCATAACACACATCCGACGCCATAGGTGTAGATGTCATGGGATCTGTATACCGACTGTATATGTGTATTGCGGGTTTTAGCCCCAATTTTGTAATACAAACAATATATTTTTTGAAATATATAAAAAAGGATCTTCATCTTTACTTATATTTTACAGTGTGTACATTGATGTGATGGTTATCTTTGCTTTAGTAATGTGACAAATGTCAATGTGAGTAAACCACCCAAGTGGTGGAAGCCAAGCTCCGTGTATGACGACTGGCTCCGTCTGTGAATCCTAGGTAGACCGAAGACTCTGTTGGCATCTGTTAATAAAGGAAAAACTCGATAAGCAAGACAACGAAAAAAAGAAAGGGAAAAAATATGTATATACACTAAATTACATTAGTATACAAAGAGTTCCACCCAACCCTAGGGCTCAAGCGTAATATATTTTCAAGTAGAGCCCATTTCTGGGCTCAGCCAACATATTCCCTTCATAATATTCTAACTCATAGGCTCCTTTTTTCTAGAACACGTTGCATGATATAACGACCATGCCACATGGGTTTAAACATGCCTGCCCCCAACAGTTCTTTGGCTTGGTCATATAAGAGGACCAAGTCACCCTCAACGTACATCCGAGGACATACAGACTTATCATATTGGACCTTGACACGTTTTTTGTTCACCTCGATAGACGTAAAAGCATCTCGACGTTGTTTGTCAAGAGTCTCTAGGTGCATAAGGTGTCGCTCTAGATCTGAAGTGTCAGGTAGGAGCGCAACTTCCAACTTAAGAGAAAGAATTTTTCATTCAATAGGAAGACTTGAATCCACACCGTGTACTAACTAGAAGGGGGGAAAACTGGTGGCAATCTTAACCGTGGTTCGATATGCCCAAAGTGAAGGATATAGCATGATGAGTCAATTGGAGTTACTCCGACTGACAGTTTTTTGCAAGATGGTCTTGAGAGACTTGTTGACTGCCTCTACTTTCCCATTTTCCTGGGGGTAATAAGGAGAGGAATGACCATGTCTAAACCCGAGCTTAGATGCTAGTTCTACCATCATTTTGTTTTGAAAGTGACTGCCATGATTAGTGACAATATCACTCAGGATACCGAACCGGGCGATCATTTGATTGAATACAAAGAAGGCAACAGTCTTCCCATCGAATTTTATGGTAGGCATGGCTTTGGCCCACTTAGTAAAGTAGTCGACGACCATGATAATATGTTGATGACCCCAAGCCAAAGTTGGGTTGCAATCTATGAAGTCCAACCCCCTCTTGGTGATGGGACCGACAATAATGACTAGGTGAGGAGAGGCTGGATGTGAGCGCATTTTTCGAGTGAACACCTGGCATGGGTGAAACTTCTTAAATGCTTCAATACAATCTTTAAAGATAGTAGGTCATAAATAACCAGCACGCAAGATTTTTTGGGTTGTTGCAAGCCCAGATAGGTGACCACCACAAGCCCCTTTGTGGCAATCATTTAGGACCAACTCGACCTCTTTGTGAGTTAAACAATGACATAAGATATCATCTATTCCTTGACGATACAAAGTGTCCCCTATGATGGTATACTTCTTAGCTTAGTATATAATATGTCGTCGATCATCTCGCGAGAGTTGTTGAGCGAACTTCAAGGTCTGAAGATAGAAAACAATGTCTCCATACCAGGGGTCAGACTACGAGACAAGGAAAATGTGTTCATCCACAAACGAATCAACATGGGCAACATCCTCATCTAATCATGGAAAATCAGATATTAACTCTGAGAAGACTAGTGATTTCTTGAACTTTGCCGAAACGAAGTCGAGATAAAACTCTTGAAAAATGACAATCCATTTATTATATTTCCCCACTATGATATGCCTAGTAAGGATGTATTGAAACGAATTGACATCAACAACCACAGTAGTCTTGCAAAGCAATATATAGTAAAGTAAACGTTGGACTACGTGAACGACAACCAAAACTAGTTTTTCAACGTGAGAGTAATTCAGCTTAGGACCGACTAAGTTTCGACTAAGATATTAGATGACATGCTCATGGAGCTCATCATCTTCCTAAACTAGAACCATACCAATCGTCTCCTCAAACGCGGCGATATAAAGCAAGTAATCTCTACTGTAATAAGGAGACTTCAGCAGAGGGGCCAATACCAAGGCTTTCTTCAAAGTATCGAAAGAGTCATGAGCTCGCTCATCCTAGATAAAAGGGGTGTTTTTCTTCAAGAGGCGCATGAAACCGTTAGTGATATTTTCATAACACCTTATGAACTGACGTAGAAAGTTATATTTCCCCTGTAAACCTTGAAGTTGTCTAATCGTGCGCGAGGGAGGAAATTGAAGTATTTCCTCAACCTTAAGTGGATCTACCATGATCCCGGTCTCGAAAACTAAAAATCCCAAAAGACGACCAGACTTAACACAAAAGATGCATTTGTGAGAGATCAACCGGATTCTATAGTAACAAAATCTTTCAAAAACGAGCCTAAAGTGCCTAACATGGTCCACTCTCTTGTGAGAGTGAGTAGCAATATCAACAAGGTAGGCTTCGACTATGTGCTTAAGATCATGAAAAGCGAAAGCCATGCCACATTGGAAGGTTGGTTTGGTGTTTTTAAGGCCGAAAGACATTCTCCATTATGCAAAAGTACCCCATGGATGAATAAATGTCATCTTGTGTTGGTCCTTAGGTCTAATTTGGATTTGGTTATACCCTGAAAGTTCATCCATAAAATAAAATATCTCACGTCCCCCACACTCGTCGAGAATTGGATCAATGAAAGGTGTGGGAAAGTTATCTTTAGGACAAGCCTTGTTAAGGTCTCTAAAGTGCATGCATACACCGATGGTTCCTTGCTTTTTATTGATGGGAATGGAGTTGGATACCCATTCGGTCAAGGGAGCTGGGTAGATGAAGCCAACATTAAGTAGCTTCTCCACCTTTGCCTTAATAGTAGGGGCCTTCCTAGGATTCACATATCTAAGACATTATTGAAAAGGTTTAGCATCCAGATAAGTTCTAATCTCATGTTTGACAATATGAGGATTGATCCTTGGAATCTCTTCATATGACCAAGCAAATACATCTCGAAATTCTTTCAAGAGTTTGGTGTATATCAGAATTTTTTCTAGCGAACAATCCGCACCTATATTTATGTTTTCAACCTTACCAGGGGTACAAGAGATATCGATCGAGATGGAAGGAGAAAGACTCGCCATGTTTCCTTCGGCATAAATGTTGTGCATATCAAGTGGAACTAGAGTGTGACTGACTATCTCACTCAAAGTAGACCGACAATCATCTTGCTTGATTATTTCAAGACTTCGAAAAAGATAAGATTGATGATGCATATCATCCCAACGTCTATCAGAACCATTCATGGCTTTGTCCGAAGGAAAAGTCTCATCTAGGAAATCATGTGAACAAGACAACGAGGTGGCCCATACAGGCCTAAGAACAAGATCCTCCTCATCTGTCGGTGAGGTAACAAGATCGGGATCGATGGAAGAGTCAAGAACAACTTGATATGCAATATTTGCTGCAAATAGTAGCATGGCCATGCGAACATGCGACTAACGTTCACACGATGAATTCAGGGAAGGTAGGGTCCATGGATCACTAAAATAGGAAGTGTGGAAAGGAATGGACCTCCCTATCGAAGCAGGCCTACTAGACATGGCATAAACGTGGTGATTCGGTGCCGAGAAGTCGAAAGTACCCATAAGGGAAGAATACATTCCGAAACCAATATTCTCAGTTGTCAACTGAGAATTGTTGATCATAGGGATCGATGGTCCAACAGATGCATTAGGACTAGAGTACCCAAAGGATAACTGGTCAATTGTCACGATATTCCCTTGGTGAGGAAAACAAAGCATATGAAAGATGAACTATACGATAACAACCATAGAATAGGTCCAATTGTGACCTAGTAATGGGTTATAATCAAGAGGCGCATTAACTACCTCTACCTCCACCTCTACCATCTTCCCACCTAACTGGACCAGAAAGGAAAAGAGAATACCGTGAGGGAGGAAGCAATGACTGTCACCTGCAGTCAACATGCTCAATGACTTGGGAAGAGTTGAAGAACCGAGATCTTTCCAATAGACCAGGGACATAACGTAGGTGTCATCACCTTCATCAACAACTGCACGTTTGATGGTATACTTGGAATACTCCACATGGATTCGAAAAGCCACATGGTAAGGTAAGCAAGGCTTCACATACATGACATCAAACTTGATAGCTTTTTAGCCATTGGGTTATAGAGCTCCTAAAGTAGACAGTAAGGCATTCCTCTATGAAGGACACGTATGGAGTACCTCCAAAGCCGACATAGCACAAGGGGTTTGGCCCAGGTCCTCAACAATAGAGTAGTTATGGGCGGCTCAAGCATTAGGATTGTGGGTAGAGTGCTTAAGTACTCCTTTCAGAGTATGAGGCGATGGTTATGGTTTCTCCATTTGTAAGTTCATCTTCAGAGGAGGAGGGGGAGATTCTAGACCAGAATTAGCTTGCGAAGAGCTATAATCTTGAGATCGAGTGGCTACATCAATTTTTGCATTGACCATATTGATACATACATGGTCGTCATCTTGCGACGGTGGGTTTTGACTCCCACCGGCCCCATTTCCGTTGTTCGAAGAGATCGAGGCTAAGTGTTGTTTATGCGGGAATGGATTCGTCCCCACGGTGGGCGGTAGATTCAAAAGCCTCGCAGCTTCCGTAAGTTTGGGGCATAAATGCGTAAGGTGGTCATCGATACAAAGTTTACAAGGAAAATTCACCTTATTATCATTGTCCTTGGGTTTATTACCATTTTTCTCACCCTTACGATTATTTCGACCTTTCCTTTTATTCCCTCCTGGTTGCTGGTCACCATTTGGGTTTTTCTGCGATTGCACAGAATGTACATCCATCGACTAAGTGGGATTGGAAGACACAGATGAAGTTGGCCCTCCAACAAACTAGTTTAGAGATAAAGTCTTCAAGTGGCTTGTCGCCAAGTCTGCGGACTTTACATTGGCGAAGCCTACAATGTCATTGGCATGAGATCTGAGTTTTTGCCTAGGGTCGTAACTTGACCATGGTGCATCTGGAAGCAGGTGATATAACATCCCAGACGAAGCATATATCAAATCTAATTGTTGGGCTCTAAAGATAGCTTCTTCTTCAGTGGTGACCCTGGAAGTAGCAACGTCCTTCAAGAAAGGAGCATGCAAAGACTTAAGGAACCATTCTAAAAGAAAGGACGGGGGTATAGGAGTCTTAATCAACCTCTTCTGTCTACGCCACTCCTGGATATGATCTGAGATATGAGTGGCGGTATCCTGGCATAAAGTCAACAAAAGTTCGAGGCCAACATGATAACGAATGGGCAACTAAAAGTGGTTAAGAAATACCCTCACCAACTGATTAAATGACCCATATGTCCCCCTAGGTAGCTCAATATACCATTGTATAACAACTCCAATGAGAGTGTGTTGAAATAATCATAATCTAATAGAATTTCCATTAAGGGAATTCAATGAGCACCAAAGGTGAAACGTAGTGAAGTGATCACCAGGGTCCTCTCCATTCTTGCCTTCAAACTTTGGGATGTCTGAAGAAATTTTGGTGGGGATGGGGGGCCATGTAGGATCATGACTCACTGGGTCATTCATTAACTTAGACAAATCTAGAAAATTAAGCGTGGCCAAAAAAAAGAGACGGGGTTGCCACATATCACCCCAACCTCCCTTGAAAGATTGTGCGTGCGGAATTGCAGCCCATCCAGGATTCTGGTAAGAACCATAGCCCTGTCTGGGATTATAAGGCCCTCCTCCAGGCTGATTCATATAAGGTGATCTGGGCATCATTCCAGCAGGAATGTTCTGTTGAGGATTATAAAAATTGCCCCCAACCGGGTTAGATCTGAGTTGGGGGTTATGAAAATTTCCCCGAACCAGATTGGATCTGGGTTGGTGGTGGCCCAAAGGGTAAGATTGACCTCCTCTGGGTGGGAACCTAAAGGATTTAAGTGGATTCATCATGCCAAAAGTATTGGTCGGAATCGAAATTGAGGAGTTAGGGATATAGGATGGAACTTGTCTGCCAGGTTGGTTGTTCCATCCAGTCGTAAAAGGATTAGACCCGAGGTTAAAAGTAGGGACACTTCCTATATTAGGATTCGTTTGAGGGATATGAGAACCACCAAATGCAAATGGAGTGTAAGGAGGTGTAGTTCCCCCAATTCCAATGCTAGTGTTAGAGCCAACAACTGGGATGGTAGAACTACGAAGTGAAGTTAGGCATACCATAAGAAAATGGACTAGAAGCCATAGGGATGGACTGAACATTGTAACCCAATGAATTTCCAAGACCCCCAAAAGGGTTTGAGGCAAGAGATGAAGCATTAACTACAGGTTGAGCCATAGTACTGATATGTACCTCTGGCTCTGCAACTGTAGTGGTTGCAGGAGTCGAAGGGGTGCCATTAACTATAGTGGGTATGGGAGTCAAAGAGCTCCCAGTGTTCTGAAGACTAGATTTAGTACTCATCTTTGTGGAACCAAAAGTCTGAAAGGTGGATGTATGTGTACCACTCCTAATAACTTTACACCTTTTAGAAGGCAAGAACTCAAAATTTGGTGGTCACTGTAACAACCGATGGGACCGACGGGGATACTGTTCCAACTCCATGATGACTTATGACTCTACAAAATAAAAAAAAATATCCTAAGGCCGATTAGTAGTCAAATAGCATACCAAAAAGTCAAACGACCAATATGCATGCAAACGGGCTAAAGTGGCTGAGTGGCCTCCCTCGCTAAAGAAGGTATGTCTTGTCCAAGAGGGACTTGAGACTCCCTGCTAAAGTTTGGAGGTAATAGAATCAGTTATAGGGGCCCTCGTCAGCTTAACAACCAGTCAGTCAGACCCCCCTGGAGAGGTAATCCTCCATAAAATCTATGTGTTGTCCGACCCCTATCTGACCTAGGGTACAAGAAGAATAACCCCTGCAAGTAACCTATGAGATACCTAAGTCAAGCAACAAATAAACCATTGTATAACCGATGCACAGGCGAGCAGTCGTAAGTCCGGATCACCATATGGGTAGGGTAGCAAAGCCCGAAACCTTGAAAGCACCGCCTCTCACAGAGGTATGGGCACTAGCAAGATCCCCAGATATGAATAAATCCACAGAAATATCTCTAACGCTATGCGAGTATCCAGGGGATATCCCTTCAACTAACTTCACGCGAACTCGTGATTAACTCCGGTGTGAGCGGAGCCTCCTGATATTACCAATTATACAATGGACTTCTCAACTCCCTTTCTCAGAAACATATGTTGATTTAATTTCCTTGGAGAAGTTTACTCACAAAACCCTATTCCAAGGCACTAAATCCTAGACTAGTTTGTGCACCCTAAAAAATAAAATCGTGACTAATCAATTTTAGTTTAAAGCGTAAATTTTATTGGTTGTGATTACTCAAAAGGGTATGGAAGTGAAACTCGTGATGTTATGACTCTGCAAGAAAATAAATATGAATATAATGCAAAGTCTAACTTTAACTTTTCAATGAATGATATGTGTATAAAAACAGTGCAATTTTCAATTTCAACTCTGCAATTTAGAAGTAAAGTGCAATCTTTCACTAAATGCACTAAGCTAATGATAAAGAATTAGAAGACAAAAATGCCAAGCAGTGAAAAATGCCTATTTTTTTGTATTTTCAATATACTAAAAATAAAATGCATGGACTAATAAGAAATCTAATATATATATTCTACTGTGTATAAATGGAATAACTCAAGCAAAATACCAAGCAGCCAAGCAAACAACCCAGATTTCAAGAAAAAATAAAAAATGAAAAGATGAGAAAGACTCCGCCCAAAAATTCAACTCCAAACAAGTTTCCTGTCAACCCAAAGAAGCTTAGTAGGCACTACAGAGTCCTAAGAAGGCTCAGCAACTATCAAATCCCACCCAACAATCACAAAACCAAGCAAACAGGTAAGGAAAAGTGGTATACGTGATTGTTCGAGCAAAAAGTGTGTGTATATGCAGCTTGCAGTGAGACACCTACCCAAACACCCCTTTCCCCATGCCTTTAGGCCCCCTTCCCCCATACACTAGGGACCCCTTCCCTCGTGCTCTAGGGGTCCATACCCTAGCACACTTAGGCCCCGCCCCTTGGCTTCCTATCCCAACATGCAAGGGCACACTTCCCCTGCACCCTAGGGCCCCATTTCCCAACACCTAAGGGAACCCTTACCCTTGGCCTAGAGAACCCTTATCCTAACACCTAAGGACCCCTTCCCCCCTAGTTGTTGCAATAATGGACCACCATGCCCCTAAGCCCGCATCATCATAGGATCATTTCCCTTTCCCTATCACCCCTACCCTTGGCCCAAGGCCACTTCCATCATACCTTGGAACCCCCTACCCCAACACCCTCGAGCCCCCACACCCAAACACCCCCATCTACCACGCCCCTTGGCCACTACCATCACAACACTATGCCCCCATCTCTCATGCCCCTTTCCTGCCACCATCACAACACTACGCCCCCATCTCTCAAAACCCTTGACCCCATATGTCATAGCAATGGGCCACCATACCCCTTGGCTCCCATCATCACAATATCCTTGTTCCTATCCGATCACCCATACCCTTGTCCCAAGGCCACTTCCCTCGCACCCTAGGACCCCCTACCCTATCACCCTTGGGCCCCTGTCCCCCACACCCCAAGGCACCCTTCCCCAGCACATAGATCCCCCTACCCTTGGCCTAGGACCCCTTCCCTCATGCCCCAAGGCCCCTAGGTCACCCTTCCCTTGCCCCCATCGCCACACTTCTTGGCCCTCACCGCCCCATGACCCACACAACAACCCTAAGACCCCTACCCCAATATTCACTACCCTACCTCCATCGTACACTCCCCCCCNTCTTCTAGCCAGGCTAACCTTATCATAAGGTACTTGGCCTAGCCTAGCCTACACTAAAGTAACCTTGCAAGGTATACACTAGCCCATCCTCTCATTCCCTAGCCTATCATAGCCCAATCTCCGCTATCCTAGTGTGGCTAACCCTCCTCTACACTAACCTACCCTATCCTCTTGGCTAATCCAGTCTAACCTACCATATCCCAACTTAGCATATTTTATCCTAATCCTAGCCTACTCTACCTACTTTACCTTACCTGACCCTACCATCTAGCTTATTCTACACCATCTTACTCTATCATACTATATCCCACCCCTTCATACCCTACATAAATAACTTGGCTTATCTTAAGCCTACCCTATTCTACTTTATGCTGAGATAGCCATAGACGAGAATAGCCCAACTCTACCTTGGCCTACCTTATACTTTACACTAACTCACCCTCTTCTCCCTTAGCCTAGTCAACACTACCTTAACCAAGTTGACTTATCCTATAGCCAAACATAGAACAAATTCGCTCCTCTTACTCTAAGCTTGCCTACTTTACCCAACTTTAATCTACCCCAGAATCTTAAATATGGAAAAGTGAGCTCATACTATCCAAATCTATAGCAAGCCCCAATCCTAATTTGAGAAATTTCAACCATAAATGAAAAACTAAAACATAAACTTGCAAGTAGTGAAAGAAATGGGGAGGGTTTTCCATTCATATGAAAAAAAAATCCAAATAACAAAAGTACTAACAAGTGAGATAGACTTGGAGCATTAGCTCATACTATCCAAATCTATAGTCTTTCTTACAGTGACAAATAAAATCCCCAAACCCTGTTTGAGAAATTTCGATCATAAATGAAAAATCAAAACATAAACTTGCATGCAAGAAAAAAAGGGGGAGAAGACTGCCATCCATATCAAAACCAAGATATACAAACTATATCAAAGGGATAGTCATTTATGCACTTGAGTAGGCTCATGAGAAATGGCATATTCAAATTGACCAAGACATACAAACTCAGATTGGGGGATATGTGAACAAGAAAATCAAAATCTGGTTCTGTATTAGATCTATAATTCTATCATGGAATAGMRAAATAGACAATTGCAGCTTTATCATTGGTAGAGCCAGAGTAAAYGKGATGAATACAACATCATTYARCTGRGGCTRTATGGTTGAAAGGGATATTAAATTAGATATGAACCAAAGCAAGGTGATTGAAAGAAATATAGTATTTGTGATGAAGTTYCCAAATTTGGGCTAGGCAAAYAGATTTCAGAGATCTGAAACAAATATTAAGGTGGTGCTTTGTTTRAAGATTCCACCATTATATAGTGGCTAAGTTTTGGGCATTAAAAAATTTAGATTTTKTTTTYATATTTTGAAGTAATTTCAAATTTGTATCAGTGCTCTAAATTAAATAATTGGTYRYGACTTCAAAAAAAGATTGACTAAATTGATTTCATCTCCTTGTTTTTTCTTTTACTTTGAATTTTYGTAAGGATTAACATGTCCAYWGATAATTGTGTGATATTTTCTTCTRGAAACARATSTAGAAGTATGCCTATTTGGAGCCTTATTTTTCTTCACAAACAAGTAGTAGAGATTTAAATTCACATAGACATAAGCAAGGTCCTAGGGAAACTCCGATTAACTATTTCTCTGGTATAGAAAAATGTGGACTCAAAATAATTAGGTCTAGTTTATTGAATGAAAAAAGATGAAGTCAATCATATGTTTTTGGGATGGTATGACTTAGAATGGCCATTGTTTGATAACGAAAACGATATACTCCCTGCATGATATTGTGACCATGAAATGATTACACTATAACTAGCAGGTTGTGTGAGGATCTTTGTTTTTGGTTATCATTATCACAATGCATTCACAAAATCTTGAAAAAAACTCATTACATCACAACAACTCAAGAACACACCAATTCTCATTCCAATGACGACCGCTACTACAGAACCCTACAGTAAGCTACTTATCCGAGCAACCAACTTGACAGACATGGATTTGCAAGAATTAAAAATGTGGTTTAATTTCTAATCGATATTTTAAAATATGATAGACCTTGCAGAATACATATTTACATTTAGAAAAAATAAAGGGATGATAAAATATAGACCCTAAAAGTAAAAGATGGACTCGGCACAGAAAAATTGAATATGGTATGAATGTTGGGAGAATGATTGTTGCGGAGTATTGGCATGGTCACCCTGGGATACTTTTGCAGAGCCCCCTTCAGAAAATATGAGCATGCATATAGTCATACATTGGACCTGCTTTTGAAAAACCAATCAAAACTCAAAAATTCTAAATCATTTGTACCCTAACACTAATCATAAAAACAGTCTCTCGATTACAGGGCAAATAAAAATACTTACTGCAAGGGGTAGTTGAATATACATTCCGTGGACTCCAAAACTGCAGTATAAATCCAGAGCTCAACCACCATTCTGGCCTTGATTACTAATAGAACTGTACATATTGATTGTGCAAACAAATTTATTTTCTAAATATCACCATAAGAAACACCAGAGTAGAATAACAGTGGAAGAGACATGGTTAGGGCAAAGAAATCCAAATTGGAGGTGAATTAGTGATGAAGAATGAAGTGTACCTTTGTTTCTTTGAGGCATGTGTTGTACAGTTGCTTTAAAGGTGGTTGCTCAGATTGAGGATGTTGTTCCTTAAACACCACTTTGATAAAGCCATGACTAGAAGTAATAGTGTGAAGCACTGCCAAAGTAGGGCATCTTTCACTTGCAGGTGACAAAGGAGATATCTTAATCACCTCCTTAACTGCATTCAAAAAGTCTGAATCCTTAGACTGAGGGCAGATGTTCCCGATGTTCACCTCTGTCAAATGGGTGTCTCCATTGTAAATGGTGAAGTTAAAACTCTCCACAACCATTTTAAAAGAAACCCAAAGTTACCCAATGTCTTTATAAGATCCTTTACAGATCTGGCATGCAAAGATTTGGATATACTGTAATGATTGACGTGTACAAAAACCACCAGTACAGTTTCAGTTCCCAGAGCCGTCTGTCATTCTGTTTTTCGACTACAACATTGCAAATGGCTTCCAAGCTAGTCTCACGATACCATCTTCCAATGATTTCTATGTAGAAAAAACCACCAGTACAGTTTCAGTTCCCAGAGCCATCCTCTCTGTCATTCTGTTTTTTTAATACAACATTGTAAATGGCTTCCAAGCTAGTCTCACGATACCGTCTTCCAATGCTTTCTATGTAGAAAAAAATCCTCCACAGTAGGTAAAATATTTTCTAACAAATTAAATTGAGACTGGAAACCAAGGTTGCTCACTCTCAACATACACCTGATAAGTCTTCTTCATCGGGTTTATTTAAAGGATTCCACACTTAAATCCCCAAGTAGAAACCAAGTGATTTACAGGATTCCCCACTTAAATCCCCAACTAGGTCGCCCCAAAATTTAAAACTATATAATTGCATGAGTTGATATGGTGTTGCAAATAGCAATAAGTGGGGGTGTCTTCCATGTGGAGATTCAATGCGCAGGGGTGTCCTCTATGTTTCTCATCCATTTCCTCCAACAACATAACCGCACAAATTTTACATGGTACAGAGAAACATATAGAGAAGAATACAGAAAAGAAGAGAACACAGAAACAAAGAAAGATGAAGAGAATGAATATATATTCTATGTTACTCTGCTATGCTTTTGCAATTGATAGTTTCCTTGATTTTGCAACGAATAATTTCCCTGCTTTTACAACTGATAGTTTCTTTGCTTTTGCAATGAATAATTTCCCTACTTTTGCAATGTATTCTCTGTTTTTGGTAACTGATGGTTACAAATCTCAATGAGCTGGGGCTTTCTCCGTGTGGAGAGTCGATGAGCCTCCATGTTTCTCATCCATGTTCTCCTCCATGTTTCTCATCCATTTTCTCCTCTAACAAATACCAACACAACTTTTACATAGTACATAGACATACCCACATACAGAGAAGCATACCCGCGAATACAGCGAAGCAAATAATACAAAGAAGTAAAAATAGAAAGTGACGAATGAATATATTTCTTTGTTAGTTTTTTTTTTTTTTTATTTGGGTTTCTTTTTGCTTTTGTAAGTGATAGTTTTTTGGATTTTGTAATTGAGAGTTTTTTTCTTTTACAATGGATGGGAAACAATGTTGTATAAACTAAGAAATATATCATTTGATCTAGATGTTATTCTTTATCATAATTTTCCTTTTTACATAAATTATATTTATGCTCTCCACCTTTGTTCAATGATAGTGACA
>ML816834.1:21363-36521 GCA_009831015.1 Picea engelmannii
TGGAGCTTCCCTCAGGTTGTAGCCTGAGAAACTAGGGGGTTGGAGCCTCCTTCCAGTTGCAGATGGAAAACAAAGGAAGTTGGTGCTTCCAATGAATGTAATTCTTCAAGACATATAAGAAAATGCATTCCGTGGTTTTCTCTCGATTTGGGTTTCCACGTAAACCATTGATGTACTGTGTATGTGTGTGATTTTTTATTTCTTACTGCTCATTATTGGATAATAATTCTACATTGATATAACATTTGAAGAAAAATGATTATAATTACACAATTACTGATTCACCCCCTCTCTAAGTAATCCAACAATTGGTATCAGAGCAGGTTCATTCAGAAATCAGTTTGACCATTGAAAGGTAGATCATGGAGAGTACCAACTTATAAAAAAACGGAATACTAGGCACAAGGATTTCAAGTTTGACAATCAATTATAGATGGATACACAACACCAACAGTTCCACCAACAAATTACAAGGCAGTGAAACTCGGTGATAATAATTCCAAAGCCAAAAATGCACTTTTGAATGGTCTTAGTGATACGGTATTCACCAAAGTTGCACATTGTAAATCTGCTAAAGAGATTTGGGACACACTTCGAAATATTTATGAAGGAGATTCACAAGTCAAAGCAACAAAGATTCAAACTTACAGAGGTCATTTCAAACAACTAAAAATGAAGGAATATGAAGATATCACAGCCTACTTCTTAGGAGTCAATGAAATAGTGAATGCAATCATAGGATTGGGAGAAGAAATCGAAGAATATGTAATTGTTCAAAAGGTGCTAAGATATCTTCCTATGAGATTCAACCCTAAGATATCAATAGTAGAAGAAATATTGGATCTAAACTCAATAAGCATGGATGAACTGCATGGAATCTTCACAGCATATGAGATCAGAACTGAACAGGAAAATCCAGATGTAAAAGAAGCAACTTTCAAAGCATCCAAAAAGTCAAAGCAAAAGAAAAATGAACAAGAAGAATATAGAAACAACAGGGACGTCTCAGAAGATGATGAAGAAGTGGCCAACTTCGTCAAAATACTGAAAAAGGGAACCAACGATAGGTATAGTGGTAAGCTTCCTTTAATTTTTTTTAATTGTGATGGTATTGGTCATTGTGTATGTGTGTGATTGTTTATTTCTTACTGCTCATTATTGGATAATAATTCTACATTGATATAACATTTGAAGAAAAAGGATTATAATTATGCTATTACTGATTCACCCCCCCCCCCTCTTAGTAATCCAACAACTTCATACAAAATAGTACACATGCGACATACACAAGATAAACCCACAAAAATAAACACATGTATAAATATGCAACATATAAATTAACACACAATTGATACTTATCTTTGACAAAAGACCACCAACTGCATGCAGACCTTCTAGGATCCTCCCAACCTTATACCACACTGCTCAGAACTCTCAGCAATGGGTCACCCCTGAGCTGGGACTAAACTGAACCCAAGTAATATTCCTATCTAGGCTGATGTATCGTAGAAAGCAGGAAACAACTCTGTCAGGAACTCCCCACATGCATGTCCCACCCCAGGATGATCTGGATTATGTTCGGAACGAAATGAAAGCATAGATATTGCAAAGAAATACAACAATACTTGATTTCTATTAATGAAAGAATTGTAAAGAGACTGTAAAAATATAGAGTGAAAGACTCGCTAGAATGGTGCCAACTTTATCTCTTAGAATATATGTGATGGCTATGCTCATTCGCAATAAGATGATTACAATCATGCTCTGAAGGCCTTTTTATTTTAAACAATAATGCCAAAACCATAGACATCCAAAAACCTAACCCTAGGATATTAAACACTTAAAGTCATGTGGGCCTCGTTTGGGTAAGTTGGTACATTAACTTCCCGAGGTTGTAATTTTTGGATACAATCTTCATTTTAGCCAAGTGATAGCCTGTTGGAAAGGTATTTTTGAGAAATATGCATTACACTGTCGAAATTTGACTCCCTCTACAGTTTGACTATGGTGAGACAAAATAACACTGTTTAGGGCCCCAAAACGGCCCTAGAAGTACAACAAGATGTGTTGACATGAAAACATACAAAATAAGCCAGTTGGATTAGATTGGAGGACACCCGTATACACCTGGAAGATGTGTAGGGCTCCAGACAACCCCATAAGTGGATAAAACACAATTACAAAGAAGTACAAAAGAATGTGTTGAACTAAAAACTAACAAAAGGAGCCAGTTGGAATAGGTGGGTTGCCACCAATATCCACCTGGATCAATCCTTCCCCCTTAGGAAGAAATAGTCTCCATTGTGTTGAGTGCCCAGGGAAGAGGGGAAAGCATGTTCTGAATATGAATTTTGGTGATTTGCATGCTTTGTTGGAGAAGTCGTGCTGCTTGGTCTGTGGAAGACTCACAAACCGGTTGCTGGCGGGGTTGAATATTCTCCACCAACCTGTTGTCTCTAGGTTTGATGGGGTATTGTGTAGGCACCATTGTAGGTGAAGAAGAAATATATTCTTTCTCTTTGACAATGTATTTTTGCTAGATAGAAGGTGTTGAGGATGCAATGGCTATAGCGGTCTTTTGTGTATCCTTTGAACAGACTGTGAAGAAGATGAATTTTTCACTATGAGACATTACCTTGCGACACTGTTTTGGTGGAGCAGTAGTCAGAACTACCTCTGGTATCCGATAGAGCTGACCTCCCAGAGTAATAATGACACTAAGGGGTATAGACTCATAGACATCATGAAGTCTCCACATATATGGTTGGCCCAAAACCACATCACAGACATAAAGAGGGGTAACATCACACACTACCTCATCCTTGAAGGGCTAGATTCCATAGGGCAGGCGACACTACTGGTTGACATGGAGATCTAGACCTTGGTGAAGCCACCTGATGTTGTATGGTTGCGGGTCTGGTGTTGTCGATAACCCCAATTGTTTGACATCCTTATCTGAGATGAGGTTCTTCTGGTTGTTGTTATCAACAATGAAATGCAATGAGGTCCCCTTCACCCACATCTGTGAATGGAAGAGCCCCCCCCCACTCTTTAGGATCTACTGATTCTTTTGGTTGAATTGTTGCAGTTGTGATAATGGTAATGGGGTATGTCTCGATGATCTGTCTATATTCAATATTTTATAGATCAGATTCTGAATCAGGGTTCGGCTCCACATCTTTGAACTTAGCCACCAATGACTGTTTTGAGAGACATTCATTGGTGTTGTGCCAGGGGATTTTGTGGAAGTCACACCACTTTCTAGTGTCATTCTTCATCTTCCCTTTACCCTTTTTGTCATGTGTCTTGGACTGGCTGTCTAGGGGATGTTGGTTAGGGTATTCTTTAATTTTCTTTGGATGTTGTAGATTTGTAGACCCAAATTCCTAGTTGTTCTGGTGCCTAAATTTCTGCTCGATTTTGACAACATATCGATATGCAACACCAAATGATGAGATGTTTAGGAAATCAATTTTGGTTTAGATGTACCTATGTAGAGCCCCACGGTATTTCAGAACCACATGTCGCTCAAAGTCCTTGATACCCAGCTTGTTGTGCAAGGTATGGAAAGTATTTTTGAACTCCAACATTGTTTGGTTCTTCTCTTGCTACAATGTGGTCCATCTCATGTACTGGTATTCATAGTTGTCAACAGGATAGTACTGTTCTTTGACCGCATCCACAAAAAAAGTGGTATCAACCCCATAGATTCCATATTCCTCTATGGAAATTTTATCCCATTAAGATTCCCACCAATGTTTGACATGGGGGAGAGCCTTGAGGAGTGCGAAGGTGATCTTTTCCCTGTCGAATTTTTTTTGAACAGAGAAATAACTTTCTAATAGATTTAACCATTTTTCTAGGACATCTTCATCTATTTGACCTTCAAATATGGGAATATCAAAATTAACTTGTAACTTGAAGGGAGAGGTTCCTCTAAAATGTTTTCTTTATGAATATGTGCCTATTTCTATCGGAAGGCATTGAAGAATGTGTGCAAATTTCTCCATCATTTCGTCCCTTTTTTGCACGAGAGATTGCTCAAGAAACATGTTAATAGAATCTTCTTCTCCGTCGTCTTTATTTTTTATCGCCATCGAAGTGTCTTGGATGTGCGAGAGTGGTTTTCCTCAAGAGAGAAAAACTTGAGACCCAACTGGCTATACTTGGACCTCGTCTGGGACATACACTGAAAAACGATCAAGAGCAGCTTGCTGTGATACTAATCATCCAGATTATGTTCGAAACAAAATGAAAGCGAAGATATTATAATGAAATAATCATGAAAATTTCCAGATACATAGAAATACAACAATACTTGATTTCTATTAATGAAAGAATTGTAAAGAGACTGTAAAAGTACAGAGTGCAAGTCTCACTATAATGGTGGCATATTTATCTCTGAGAAGAGATGTGACAACTACACTCATTCACAAGAACATGATTACAATGAGGCTCTGAAGGACTTTTTATGTTAAACAAGAATGCCAAAACCATAAACATCCAAAAACCTAACCCTAGGAGATGAAACGCCAAAAGTCATGTGGGACCCCTTTGTGTAAGTTAGTACATTAACTTCCCGAGGTCATAAATTTTGCATACGATCTATGTTTTAGGCGCGTGATAGCCCATTGGAAGGTATTTTTGAGAATTATGCATTACGTTATCAAACTCTGACTTCGTCTAAAATAACATTATTGTGGTGAGCCAAAATAACATTGTTTAGGGCCCCAAAACGACCCTGGAAGTACAACAAGATGTGATGACATGAAAAAATACAAAATAAACCAGTTGTATTAGATGGGAGGCCACCAGTATCAACCTGGAAGATGTGTAGGGCTCTAGATATCCCAGAAAGTGTAGAAACCACAATTACAAAGAAGTACAAAAGAATGTGCTGAACTAAAAACTCACAAAAGGAGCCAGTTGGAACATGTGGGTGGCCACCAATATCCACCTGGATCAATCCTCCCCCCTTAGTAAGCAATGGTCTCCATTTTGTTGAGTGCCTAGGGAAGAGGGGAAATAATGTTTAGAATATGAACCTTGGTGACCTGCAGGCATTGTTGGAGAAGTTGTGCTGCTTGGTCAATGGAAGACTATCACAAACCAATTGTTGGCGGGGTTGAATATGCTCCACCAACCTGTTGTCTCTGGTTTTGATGAGGTATTGTGTAGGAATCATTGTAGGTGAAGAATAAATATCTTCTTTCTCTTTGACAATCTATTTTTTCTTGATAGAAGGTGTTGTTGACGGGCGAAATTGACCATCCGTCAACTGGGAGAGTGGAACCGGTCTGGGGTTGTCTAATAACCCAAGCCGTTTGGGACGAACCACCTTGACGAGTTTAGCGGCTCCGTTAGCCGATCTAAGGTCCTAAGAAAACAAAAAAGAAAAACTACTCTAAACTAACTAATCTAACTAAAACTAACTATTCTATATATACAATCTACTATTTAATACTATACTAACTCTAACCAATTAAATCTCTAACTACTAATGGAAATAAAACTTATTCACAAAATGTACAATATCTACAATTTACAGATTTGAATGAAAACCTGAAAAACTCATTTGCATTCTGCCCTAAGACAGAGAGAGATATTTTTTGTTGATTTTATAATTTTATGAACAGAAATAAAAAAAAAAAAACTAACTAAACTAAACAACTAATATATTGATTCTAACTACAAATCTAACTAAACATATATCTAACTAAATACTTAAATTATACTAACAAATTAACCAAACAAATAAATAACAAGCTGACCTAGAGAAACGCTCCAGGTTTGTCCTGTGTATGATGATTGTCTTAGCTGATCGGAGGGAGAAAACCCGCACCAAATTATCCAGGCGCTCCTTGTAAACAGAAAGCTGCAGTTCTCTTCAAATATGATTACAGGACAAACAAGACATAAAAATTACAACAATCTTGTGATTTATAAATCTTCACAGTTAGATAAACCTGTATGAAAAGACTTATACAAAATGATTCAATTAATGAAGAAGAGAAATATGTGATTCAACAACTGAAACAAAGTAATTGCTGTATTTTTTAAGTAATGAAAGAAATCAGATATGGATAACACATTAATTAAATCATATCATTCTGCAATAGACTATGATAGCTAAAGTAGTCTATAATCAACTGCAAATGACATGCATAAACTTGAAACAAAAGATTGATATTATGAAAGCGAAAGATGTAGCAAAACATCAACTCTTGTCTCAGTTTGTATTAGAAATCCACAGCCTGGTTCTCCCACAAGTGAGGATGCCCTTATGCAAAGTTGAAGTTGTCCCTTTGCCTGGTCAACACTGCAACTTGGTTTTCCAATGATTGGATCTTCGATTGAAGTAAAGGCACGTCTATATAGTATTGTTCCAACCACACACCACATTGATCACATGACGACTATCCGGGCTTCGAAAATGTAGGTGAGGGTTTGGTTATATTGTCGAGGGTTTCGTTAGGTAGCTTGATCCCAGGGTAGCTAGGATTGTTCCTTAGGCAAGGGGGAAGATTAGAAACGAAGTCATAGGGTGGCTCGGAACACAGACCCTGTGAGTAAGGGTACTCACTAGCTAGGAAGCGTTCTCTGTCAAAGTCCGAATCCTCACTAAGGACTATGGGATTCTTCTCAACACTATGTTTAGGCTTATTCCTAGCCATTCTTGAGATAAGCCGAGCGTTATTTTTATCTTTTCCATCAACAGTAGGGTTTCCCTTGGCCTTTTTGCTTACAGGATTTTTTATATCCTCAACCTTGTTTTCTAAAATGTCGGGTAAGTCAGTATCAGGGTCGACCAAGGGCTTAGGAGAGGGAAGTAGGACATGGAAGGGAACGGGTGGCCCAACCTTAGCTTCATTAATCACAGGCTTGTCAACTTGGACAGGCTCTGTATCATCAAAACCATTCCGAGAAACAAAATCTTGCCATCTATCACCATGGAGATTTAAGTGATGAACAACGATGAGTCTGATTAGGCCATGGTGGAACAGGCTACTATCGGCCTTTTCTCTTTTAATCCTTTTTGACATTTTATAGAGGCTACGCTGGAAGTAAAAAGGCATATTCAATGGATACCCTATAAAATTCATTAACAGTCGAAGGTGATAGAGAAAAACGAATCCATATCGACCCTCACAGGTCAAAAATTGTTTGACCACCATCAAAATATCATGCCATCGTGGTTTGAGCGTGGAAATCGGCATACCTCTGTCACAGGATGTGACTTTTCGTGAGACGAACAGTAGTGGCCATGGCACCTCTTCCACTTTTAAATTTTTAAACCAACGTTGGCCCGTGGCTGCTAACCCTGTGGCGGAGCTAATGAACTCTTCACTGATTTCCAACTGAATGTCACCCACCTTGGCCCTACAGCCAGCAAAAGTCAGGGCGAACTGCTTTGCAACAAATAGATTAAAACCCTCGAATCGTTGTACAAAGGTGAGCCATCCTCTATCCTCTAAGTCTTTCAGTGCATTGTCGAACAGTAGCAAGGCTTGGCTACCGTTCATCTCAATTCGCACCACCGGTGCCATGGAGCCGAGAACACGGTGAACGAGCCAGGGTTTGAATCATAGCATACACAGGAGCAGAGTGCACGAAGGGTTACCCGAGCTAACAGAGGTGAAACAGGGATAGGAGCAACATTAATGACATCGTGCGAAGGTGGTGGAGCTATTTGATGGCCATGCATAATAGTTTTTTCCAAGGTACAACCGCCAGCGCTATCAACTATACAAGTCACAACGCATATGTGTTATAACTATGCCATTTCAATCAATCAAATCCTTTGGTAAGTGGATAAACCATACGTGCAATCAATAGTTATGCCATAGATTTAAAACCATCATACAAATCGAAACCAATACCAATGTTTTGACTATGTGACATGCATTGTAACAATTCATACCATGAGTTTAACCAATGTGCCAATGTGTTTTGAACTAGGTGTCATATCAAACAAAATATATCAAGGGTTTAACCATAACACCTATATGTCTTTATGAAACCAATGGTCAAGTAGATCAAATCAAAGAACATATAAATCCAATCACCAATGAATCACAAACTTAATCACTCATGAAACGAAACTACATGATCAATCAAAGAATGTCAAATGAGTACAGATCAAAAGGTCTTGCCAACCGTATAATGATAAGTAAAATGTAAACGCAATAGGCATATCGACAAGAAGGATAACGACAATTCAATAATGATTATAATGCGGCTTCGAAAGACCAAGTTTTCATGCTTACAATAGTGAAAACAAAACGAAGGTAAGTGTGCGAACATTGCAAAAATAAAAGTGTCGTTTCATTTGAGAATTGCAACGAAAAATCAAGGTTTGCAAAACATTGGTGTAGGCAGCTTATGAGACAGTGGAAAAATGTGAATTGGCTGCCAAAAATGGTGACACACTGGTAGAGGCAGTTATCTCTGCCAAAAGAACATATTCAGATTAGGACAACAAAGATAATTCCAACTCAAAAATAACAACCAGAAAATCGTATAAACATCATCATTAACCAATTATTCCAGCAGTGTTTTAAAAGATGAAAACAGATAACAGTCTTAAGACCAGCGAGTCACGATATTAAAGATAAAATCTCCAATACTGTTGACAGAGCCACTGCTTCCAGCAGGCGTCCATAGCCTCGACAGGGTTGCCATTTAACCCAATCTGACATCTGTATCCTGCCAAGAATTTCTAGCTCAGAAGAAAGGACATTAAAGAGGTTTCTTACTTACAAATTTTCATATACCCGACATTGCTTCACTGCCAGCGGGCCTGTTCAGTACCCCGACGAAGTTGTCTTGGCGTCATGCATGCATTTACCCGCTTCCAGCAGACCTGTTCAGTATCCTGGCGGGTTTACAAGCACTTCCCATAGCTCTTTTATTGATTTATTTTGTTTTTCTTTTCAAAGATATATAGTTTAGCGGGGTGACGCTGAAAATCATCATATTTTAACATATTTTTTCAGATCTCATCAGAATTTTTTTTTGTCATTGTCCTTTATTAAGATCCAGAGATGTTTCATTTAGAAAAACAACTTCCTAAGGCAGGGAGACATCTTCTGAGTCATTCCATTAAGGAATAGGGACAACGTAAAAAGATAATAGATGATCATGACAAGCTTTACTCAGAGATCGAAATCAGTCATCTTCTTTCAAACAATAGACTTTTCCAACACAGATATAAATTTCAGAAATATACCATTGATGTTTATACAATTTTTTTAGCATTTATTTCAGCGAAGGAATTTTCTGTTTTCTTTGTTTGAACAGTTCAAAAATTCAGGTATGTGTATTTCAACACAAAAACTCGTAAGCATAAGGGAGAAATCAAAACACACCAGCAAAGAAAAAATTGGAAAGCAAAGAAATCCAAACAACAAAATATATTAATCCTAACAAAGTGAAGAGAATTATGTAGCTGGTCTAAATCAGACACAGAGTCAACATTGGCACGAAGTCTTGCGATTATGTAGCTGGTCTAAATCAGACATAGAATCAACATTAAAATCAATTCAAATCTTTGAAAATACATTCAAACTATCAAAAGATATTTGATTGCTAACATCCTTATTCAAATCGACGCTTGTATGCAATTAAATCAAATGATAAACTAGATAGCTATACTTTGTTTAATTCGTTACTAATTCAGATATACAAAATCGTATCGAACAGTAATGAAATCGTTTCATATCAAATTGAAATCGACACAGTTAAACACATCATAGGCAATCGTTCATGCTGCCTCATCAACAGGAAACACGATCGAATCCATACGAAAACAGCAAGATCATTTTCAGATTTGATACAACTGTATTAACATAAACAAACGATCCATCAAATCAAAGATGGTGTGTCAATTACTACAAATGAAATGATAATGGAATCAATCGATCGATAACAGGATCTGTAGGATTTGTTCGATCGTTTGTTATTGCTATTTGGGGCAAACAAATCGACTGACATTGAACGAAAACGTTCATTTCAAAACGAATTATAACCGAATTTGACAGAGATAACATTTGTCGATCTGGGTTTAATCAACTCGTTTTGCAAATTAAAATCAAGAAGAGAAGCAGCTATGATACGAAAACAATCGTATTAACTCAAAATACACATCAATCCAGTCAAGACAAGAGCGAATCGGGCGTAGATATCTTTTGTACAAGCTTAAATGAGAATATCGTTTTCATACAAAACAGAGTCGTTCTTTCCAAATCAGAGTCAATCAGAGTTGTATTCCTAATTTAGAAGATTACATCACGTCAATTCAAACTCACGAAGTCGTTCCAAAATCATAGCATACAAACTGAATTAGAGCTGATATAATAACGAAATCATACCAAATCAAGACATGATCGTGCTCTAAATATAACACGAAAACCTCATGTTCCAAATGAAAGCAAACCATTGATTTCGTTGACTCAACAGACAAACGAATCAAAACAAATGAAAACCTGTCAATTGCTAAACTGGGCATGAGCAAATCGTGTGTCCAAATCAAAACTTCATTTAATTTTAGCAAAGAGAAAACAATGTACAGGATGAACAACATTATGACAGAGCCATTTCGAATGATAGACAGAGCTATTTGAAAACCAAACTCAAACCATTATATTAATCCTAGCAATTCACAAAACGAAAATTATATCGAAAATCATACCTAGATGACGAGCAGACAACTTGATCATGACATTTTGGAATTGACAACGGCTGTAGCCGATTCAACATTCCTAAATACGACGGAACCAGTGGTTTTTTGCTTCCTATCATTTGGTTGAAGTTTGTCCCTTTGGCTGGTCAACACTGCAACTTGGTTTTCCAATGATTGGATCTTCGATTGAAGTAAAGGCACATCTATATAGTATCATTCCAACCACACACCACATTGATCACATGACGACTGTCCAGGCTTCAAAAATGCAGGTGAGGGTTTGGTTATATTGCCGAGGGTTTCGTTAGGTAGCTTGATCCCAGGGTAGCTAGGATTGTTCCTTAGGCAAGGGGGAAGATTAGAAACGAAGTCATAGGGTGGCTCAGAACACAGACCCTGTGAGTAAGGGTACTCACTAGCTAGGAAGCGTTCTATTTCAGAGTCTGAATCCTCACTAAGGACTATGGGATTCTGCTCAACACTATGTTTAGGCTTATTAATAGCCATTCTTGAGATAAGCCAAGCGTTCTTTTTACCTTTGCCATCAACAATAGGGTTTCCCTTGGCCTTTTTGCTTACAGGCTTTTTTAGAGCCTCAACCTTGTTTGCTAAAACGTCGGGTAAGTCAGTATCAGGGTCGATCGAGGGTTTAGGAGAGGGCAGTAGGAAATGGAAGGGCACGGGTGGCCCGACCTTAGCTTCATTAATCACAGGCTTGTCAACTTGGACAGGCTCTGTATCATCAAAACCATTCCGAGAAACAAAATCTTGCTAGCTATCACCGTGGAGATTTAAGTGATGAACAACGATGAGTCTGATTAGGCCATGGTGGAACAGGCTACTATCGGCCTTTTCTCTTTTAAACCTTTTTGACATTTTATAGAGGCTACGCTGGAAGTAAAAATGCATATTCAATGGATACCCTATAAAATTCATTAACAGTCGAAGGTGATAGAGAAAGACGAATCCATATCGACCCTCACAGGTCACAAATTGTTTGACCACCATCAAAAGATCATGCCATCCCAGTTTGAGTGTGGAAATCGACATACCTCTGTCACAGGATGTGACTTTTCGCGAGACGAATAGTAGTGGCCATGGCACCTCTTCCACTTTTGAATTTTTAAACCAACGCTGGCCCGTGGCTGCTAACCCTGTGGCGGAGCTAATGAACTCTTCACTGATTTCCAACTGAATGTCACCCACCTTGGCCCTATAGCCATTAGAAGTCATGGCCAACTGTTGTGCAACAAATAGATTAAAACCCCCGAATCGTTGTACAAAGGTGAGCCATCCGCTATCCTCTAAGTATTTCAGTGCATTGTCGAACAGTAGCAAGGCTTGGCTACCGTTTGGATCAATTCGCACCACCGGTGCCATGGAGCCGAGCACACGGTGAACGAGCTAGGGTTTGAATCATAGCATACAAAGGATAAGAGTGCACGAAGGGTTACCCGAGCTAACAGAGGTGAAACAGGGATAGGAGCAACATTAATGACATTGTGAGAAGGTGGTGGAGCTATTTGTTGGCCATGCATAATAGTTATTGCCAAGGTACAACCACCGACGCTATCAACTATACAAGTCACAATGCATATGTGTTATAACTATGCCATTTCAATCAATCAAATCCTTTGGTAAGTAGATAAACCATATGCGTAATCAATAGTTATGCCATAGATTTAAAACCATCATACAAATCGAAACCAATACCAATGTTTTGATTATGTGACATGCATTGTAACAATTCATACCATGAGTTTAACCAATGTGCCAATGTGTTTTGAACTAGGTGTCATATCAAATGAAATATATCAAGGATTTAACCATAACACCTATATGTCTTTATGAAACCAATGGTCAAGTAGATCAAATCAAAGAACATATAAATCCAATCGCCAATGAATCACAAACTTAATCACTCATGAAACGAAACTACATGATCAATCAAATAATGTCAAATGAGTACAGATCAAAAGGTCTTGCCAACCGTATAATGATAAGTAAAATGTAAACGCAATAGGCATATCGACAAGAAGGATAACGACAATTCAATAATGATTCTAATGCGGCTTCGAAAGACCAAGTTTTCACACTTACATTCGTGAAAACGAAACGAAGGTAAGTGTGCTAACAACACAAAAATAAAAGTGTCGTTTCATTTGAGAATTGCGACGAAAAATCGAGGTTTACAAAACATTGGTGTAGGAAGCTTATGAGACAGTGGAAAAATGTGAATTGGCTGCCAACAATGGCGACACACTGGTAGAAGCAATTATCTCTGCCAAAAGAACAAATTCAGATTAGGACAACAAAGATAATTCCAACTCAAAAATAAGAACCAGAAAATTGTATAAACATCATCATTAACCAACTATTCCAGCAGTGTTTTAAAAGATGAAAACAGATAACAGTCCTAAGACCAGCGAGTCACGATATTAAAGATAAAATCTCCAATATTGTTGACAGAGCCATTGTTGCCAGCAGGCGTCCATAGCCTCGACAGGGTTTCCATTTAACCCACTCTGACATTTGTATCCTGCCAAGATGTTCTAGCTCAGAATAAATGACATTAAAGAGGTTTCTTACTTACAAATTTTCATATACCCGACATTGCTTCACTGTCAGTGGGCCTGTTCAGTACCCCGGCGAAGTTGTCTTGGCGTCATGCATGCATTTACCCGCTGCCAACAGACCTGTTCAGTATCTCGGCGGGTTTACAAGCACTTCCCATAGCTCTTTTATTGATTTATTTTGTTTTTCTTTTCAAAGATATATAGTTGAGAGGGGTGACGCTGAAAATCATCGTATTTTAACATATTTTTTCAGATCTCATCAGATTTTTTTTTTGGCACTGTCCTTTATTAAGATCCAGAGATGTTTCATTTACAAAAACAACTTCCTAGGGTAGGGAGACATCTTCTGAGTCATTCCCTTAAGGAATAGGGACAGCGTTAAAATATAATAGATGAACATGACAAGATTTACTAAGAGATCGAAATCAGTCATCTTCTTTCAAACAACAGACTTTTCCAACACAGATATAAATTTCAGAAATATACCATTGATGTTTATACAATTTTCTTAGCAGTTATTTCAGCGAAGGAATTTTCTGTCTTCTTTGTCTGAACAGTTCAAAAATTCAGGTATGTGTATTTCAACAGAAAAAACTTGTAAGCATAAGGGAGAAATCAAAACACACCAGTGAAGAAAAAATTGGAAAGCAAAGAAATCCAAACAACAAAAACAAATATGCACAGAAGGTGCATCTGAAAACCTCATGCCACAAATCCCTTGGGAGACCGAAAGAAAGTAGGAAAATCCTGTTTGATGGGAAAGCAGTCTTACTCGTGGTACTTTGGGTCAGGGTTGATTCAGATTTATTTATCTCTTTACTTTTCCATTTAAGATTTTTATGAGGATATTGTGTTTTTGAAAATAAACGTTCAACTAGAAGTAAAGAGAAAAAGGATCAAGAGGACTTCCCTGACAACAGTCGTATTATGGTTCTCGTGGTGCGCCCACTTGCGTTCATGGCTGCATTATTACAAAGAGAAATAGTGAGAAATAGAACTACAAGAAAACCTATTCCTAAACCTACCCTAACTATTGAACAATTCAGGATACTATGTGAATTCATGCTTCCAATGTAGCCATCGACGTGATTCCAATCATGCAATGGAAACAAGATCAAGCATTACTAATAAGAATGGCAATAGATCAAAAAATGACAGAAACATATCACACTTACCTTCATAATCGACATCTAAAAACAAAGTAAGTGTGATATTACCATTTCCTTGGATATTCTTGTTGTACGAATCCTCCAGCCATTGCGCAATCTTGTCGTGATAAGGGTCATAATGGCATGGGTGAGTGTAATTAGTTTTGAAAAAATCGTCAGGATTACGAGGAAATGGAATAACCATCATGCAAGGCTGAAATGCCCCATCCTCCTGACAGTTCTCTAAGTACTCATTAATTTCTCCACATGGAGTATCTAAAATAAATATGTCATGCCTACTTCCAAGATACTTAGGTAAAAAGAAAGAAAGCTCAACTTTGTCTTTATTGTAAAAATTTTTCATATATGAATATTCAAGCCATCCTAATATCCTGTCACAAAAATGGGGATACAAACCATGACTTTGATGAAACGAATATATCAATGGGAAACTTATCATAGGAGAATTCGTGCAATCAATTAGATCATTAGGTTGAATGTTTCCTTCATTGAGATTGATCATTTCAAAATGTGAGGCATAAACATTAAGATTCGAGCTAAGCAAAGAACGAATATGCAACTTAGAATGTTTGATCTCCATAAAATATAGTGCATTGTCCTTTTCAACAATAAACTGTGTAAAATCATCTCGCAACATGTCCTCTTCCCATGTGAGTGATGAAAGTGAACAAGCATCAAATCCAAGTTTATCAATGTTAGGTTTGGAATTGATTTCACCAAAATTTAGCATAT
>ML816834.1:46960-64945 GCA_009831015.1 Picea engelmannii
TATGGATAACACATTAATTAAATCATATCATTCTGCAATAGACTATGATAGCTAAAGTAGTCTATAATCAACTGCAAATGACATGCATAAACTTGAAACAAAAGATTGATATTATGAAAGCGAAAGCTGTAGCAAAACATCAACTCCCGTCTCAGTTTGTATTAGAAATCCATAGCTTGGTTCTCCCACAAGTGAGGATGCCCTTATTACAAAAATAATAAGTATTTAAAGACCTTCTACAGGGTAAAACATCCTTGTAGAGGTTATCAAAACTGTTTACAAAAAATCTGGGAAGATATCCCAAGTCTGACTAAACATGAACCTAAAATAAAAACTAAATCACACAAATATATCCTAGACTGTCCAGCATGCCCAATGCAATTCGGATGTACCTGAAAAGGGTCAAAAATGGATAAGTTAGGAGGATATTTTATTGATAAAAATGATAAAAATTTAATTCTATAGACTAGCTACAGAATCTTGCGATTCTGTAGCTGGTCTAAATCAGACACATAATCAGCATTAAAATCAATTAAAATCTTTGAAAATACATTCAAACTATCAAAAGATATTTGATTGCTAAAATCCTTATTCAAATCGACACTTGTATGCAATTAAATCAAATGATAAACTAGATATCTATACTTTGTTTAATTCGTTACTAATTCAGATATACAAAATCGTATCGAACAGTAATGAAATCGTTTCATATCAAATTGAAATCGACACAGTTAAACACATCATAGGCAATCGTTCATGATGCCTCATCAACAGGAAACACGATCGAATCCATACGAAAACAACAAGATCATTTTCAGATTTGATACAACTGTATTAACATAAACAAATGATCCATCAAATCAAAGTTGGTGTGTCAATTACTACAAACGAAATGATAATGGAATCAATCGATCGATAACAGGATCTGTAGGATTTGTTCGATCGTTTGTTATTGCTATTTGGGGCAAAAAAATCGACTGACATTGAACGAAATCGTTCATTTCAAAACGAATTATAACCGAATTTGACAGAGATAACATTTGTCGATCTGTGTTTAATCAACTCGTTTTGCAAATTAAAATCAAGCAGAGCAGCAGCTATGATACGAAAGCAATCGTATTAACTCAAAATACACATCAATCTAGTCAAGACAAGAGCGAATCGGGCGTAGATATCTTTTGTACAGGCTTAAATCAGAATATCATTTTCATACAAAACAGAGTCGTTATTTCCGAATCAGAGTCAATCAGAGTTGTATTCCTAATTTAGAAGATTACATCACATCAATTCAAACTCACGAAGTCGTTCCAAAATCACAGCATACAAACTAAATTAGAGCCGATATAATAACGAAATCATACCAAATCAAGACATGATCGTGCTCTAAATTTAGCACGAAAACCTCATGTTCCAAATGAAAGCAAACCATTGATTTCGTTGACTCAACAGACAAACGAATCAAAACAAATGAAAACCTGTCAATTGCTAAACTGGGCATGAGCAAATCGTGTGTCCAAATCAAAACTTCATTTAATTTTAGCAAAGCGAAAACAATGTACAGGATGAACAACATTATGACAGAGCCATTTCGAATGATAGACAGAGCTATTTGAAAACCAAACTCAAACCATTATATTAATCCTAGCAATTCACAAAACGAAAATGATATCGAAATTCATACGTGGATGACGAGCAGAGAACTTGATCATGACATTTTGGAATTGACAACGACTGTAGCCGATTCAAGATTCCTAAATACGATGGATCTAGTGGTTTTTTGCTTCCTATCATTTGCTTGAAGTTTGTCCCTTTGGATGGTCAACACTGCAACTTGGTTTTCCAATGATTGGATCTTCGATTGAAGTAAAGGCACGTCTATATAGTATCGTTCCAACCACACACCACATTGATCACATGACGACTGTTCGGGCTTCGAAAATGCAGGTGAGGGTTTGGTTATATTTCCGAGGGTTTCATTAGGTAGCTTGATCCCAGGGTAGCTAGGATTGTTCCTTAGGCAAGGGGGAAGATTAGAAACGAAGTCATAGGGTGGCTCGAAACACAGACCCTGTGAGTAAGGGTACTCACTAGCTAGGAAGCGTTCTATGTCAAAGTCCAAATCCTCACTAAGGACTATGGGCTTCTTCTCAACACTATGTTTAGGCTTATTCCTAGCCATTCTTGAGTTAAGCGGAGCGTTCTTTTTACCTTTTCCATCAACAGTAGGGTTTCCCTTGGCCTTTTTGCTTACAGGCTTTTTTATAGCCTCAACCTTGTTTGCTAAAATGTCGGGTAAGTCAGTATCAGGGTCGACTGAGGGTTTAGGAGAGGGCAGTAGGACATGGAAGGGCACAGGTGGCCCGACCTTAGCTTCATTAATCACAAGCTTGTCAACTTGGACAGGCTCTGTATCATCAAAACCATTTCGAGAAACAAAAGCTTGCCAGCTATCACCGTGGAGATTTAAGTGATGAACAACGATGAGTCTGATTAGGCAATGGTGGAACAGGATACTATCGGCCTTTTCTCTTTTAAACCTTTTTGACATTTTATAGAGGCTACGCTAAAAGTAAAAAGGCATATTCAATGGATACCCTATAAAATTCATTAACAGTCGAAGGTGATAGAGAAACATGAATCCATATCAACCCTCACAGGTCACAAATTGTTTGACCACCATCAAAAGATCATGCCATCGTGGTTTGGGCGTGGAAATCAGCATACCTCTGTCACAGGATGTGACTTTTCGTGAGACGAACAGTAGTGGCCATGGCACCTCTTCCACTTTTGAATTTTTAAACCAACGTTGGCCCGTGGTTGCTAACCCTGTGGCGGAGCTAATGAACTCTTCACTGATTTCCAACTGAATGTTACCCACCTTGGCCCTACAACCATCAAAAGTCAGAGCCAAATGTTGTGCAACAAATAGATTAAAACCCTCGAATCGTTGTACAAAGGTGAGCCATCTGCTATCCTCTAAGTCTTTCAGTGCATTGTCAAACAGTAGCAAGGCTTGGCTACCGTTCGGCTCAATTCGCACCACCGGTGCCATGGAGCCGAGCACACGGTGAACGAGCCAGGGTTTGAATCATAGCATACACAGGAGCAGAGTGCACGAAGGGTTACCCGAGCTAACATAGGTGAAACAGGGAGAGGAGCAACATTAATGACATCGTGCGAAGGTGGTGGATCTATTTGTTGGCCATGCATAATAGTTATTGCCAAGGTACAACCGTCGACGCTATCAACTATACAAGTCACAACGCATATGTGTTATAACTATGCCATTTCAATCAATCAAATCCTTTGGTAAGTGGATAAACCATACGTGCAATCAATAGTTATGCCATAGATTTAAAACCATCATACAAATCGAAACCAATACCAATTTTTTGACTATGTGACATTCGTTTTAACAATTCATACCATGAGTTTAACCAATGTGCCAATGTGTTTTGAACTAGGTGTCATATCAAACGAAATATATCAAGGGTTTAACCATAACACCTATATGTCTTTATGAAACCAATGGTCAAGTAGATCAAATCAAAGAACATATAAATCCAATCGCCAATGAATCACAAACTTAATCACTCATGAAACGAAACTACATGATCAATCAAAGAATGTCAAATGAGTACAGATCAAAAGGTCTTGCCAACCGTATAATGATAAGTAAAATGTAAACGCAATAGGTATAACCACAAGAAGGATAACGATAGTTCAATAATGATTCTAATGTGGATTCGAAAGACCAATTTTTCACGCTTACAATAGTGAAAACAAAATGAAGGTAAGTGTGTGAACAATGCAAAAATAAAAGTGTCATTTCATTTGAGAATTGAGACGAAAAATCAAGGTTTGCAAAACATTGGTGTAGGCAGCTTATGAGACAGTGGAAAAATGTGAATTGGCTGCCAACAGGTGTTGAGGTTGCAGTGGTTTTAGCGGTCTTCTATGCATCGTTTGAAAAAACTATGAAGAGGATGAATTTTTCAGTATGAGAGATTACCTTGCGACACTTTTTTGGTGGAGCAGTATACAAAACTACCTCTGGTATCCGATAGAGCTGACCTCCGAGAGTAATAATGACACTATGGGGTCTATACTCATAGACATCTTGATGTCTCTACATATATGGTTGGCCCAAAACCACATAACATACATGAAGATGGGAAACATCACACACTACCTCATTCTTGAAGGGATGGATGCCATAGGACAGGTGTCATTGCTAGCTGACACAGAGATCTTGACCCTGGTGAAGCCACCTGATGTTGTATGGATGCGGGTGTGGTGTTGTTGATAGCTCCAACTGTTTGATGACCTTAGCTGAGATGAGGTTCTTCTGGCTTATGTTATCAACAATGAAATGCAATGGGGTCCCCTTTACCAACATCTGTGAATGAAAGAGGTGGTCCCCCTCTTCAGAATCTACTGATTCTTTTGGTTGAATTGTTGTAGTGGAAACAATGGCAGTGGGGTTTGCATCGATGATCTGTCTATATTCAATATTTTTTGGATCAGATTCTGAATCAGGGTTCAGCTCCGTGTCTTTGACCTCAGCCACCAATGACTAGTTTGAGTGACATTCATTAGTGTTGTGCCAGGGGATTTTGTGGAAGTCACACCACTTCCCAGTGTCATTATTCGTCTTCCCTTTACCCTTTTTTTCCTATGTCTTGGACTGGTTGTCTAAGGGATGTTTATTAGGGCCGTCTTTACCGTGCTTTGGTTTTTGTAGATTTTCATAATCAAATTCCCATTTTTTCTGGTGCCTAAATTTATGCTCGATTTTGACAGCATATCGATAGGAAACGCCAAATGATGAGATGTTTAGGAAATCCATTTCGATTTGGATGTACCTATGTATATCCCCATGATATTTTAGAACCAGATGTCACTCGAAGTCCTTGATACCCAGCTTGGTGCGCAAGGTATGGAAAGTATTTGTGAAATCCAACACTATTTGGCTCTTCTCTTGCCGCAATGTGGTCCATCTCATGTACTTTTCTTCATAGTTATAAACAGGATAGTACTGTTCTTTGACTGCATCCACAAACAAATCCCAAGTGGGATTGGGCCCATAGATTCCAGATTCCTTTGTGGGACTTTGCTCCCAGAAAGTTTCCCACCAATTTTTGACATGGGGGAGAGCCCGGAGGAGTGCAAAGGTGATCTTTTCCCCATCGAATATTTTTTGAATAGAGAAATAACCTTCTAATAGATTTAACCATTTTTCTAGGACATTTGCATTTATTTGACCTTCAAATATGGGAATATCAAAATTAACTTTACCTTGAAGGGAGAGGTTCCTCCAAAATGGTTGTTTGATGAAGATGTGCCTGTTTCTATCGGCAAGCATTAAAGAATGTGTGCAAAACTCTCCATCATTTCATCCCTCTATCGCACAAGAGATTTCTCAAGCAACAAGTTAATAGAATCTTCTGCTCCGTTGTCTTTCTTTTTTGTCACCATTGAGAGTTTCTTTGGTGTGAGAGAGTGATTGTCCTCAAGAGAGAAAAACTCGAGACCCAACTGGCTATATGCGGACCTCGTCGGGGACATGCACTGGAAAACGATCAAGAGCATCCTACTCTGATACCAATTATTCGGATTATTTTTAGAAAGAAATGAAAGCAAAGATATTACAATGAAATACTCATGAAAATTTCCAGAAAGAGAGAAATACAACAATACTTTATTTCTATTAATGAAAGAATTGTAAAGAAGCTGTAAAAATACAGAGTTCAAGACTCACTAGAATGGTGGCAGTTTTATCTCTAAGAAGATATGTGACGGCTATGCTCATTCGCAAGAAGATGATTACAATGAGGCTCTGAAGGCCTTTTTATGTTAAAAAGGAATGCCAAAACCCTAGAAATCCAAAAACCTAACTCTAGGAGATGAAACATCAAAAGTCATGTGGGCCCCCTTTGGGTAAGTTAGTACATTAACTTCTCGGGGTCATAACTTTTGCATATGATCTCTGTTTTAGGCGCATGATAGCCCATTGGAAATGTATTTTCGATAACTACACATTACGCCATCAAACTCTAAATATGTCTATAGTTTGAATGTGGTGAGAAAAAATAGCATTGTTTAGGGCCCCAAAACGGCCCTGGAAGTACACAAAGATGTGCTGACATTAAAAAATCCAAAATAAGCCAGTTGGATTAGATGGGAGGCCACCAGTATCCACCTAGAAGATGTGTAGGGCTCTAGACATCCACGGAAGTGTAGAACCCACAATTATAAATAAGTACAAAAGAACGTGTTGAACTAAAAATTGACAAAAGGAGCCAGTTGGAATAGGTGGGTGGCCACCAATATCCACCTGGATCACATGAAGTGTGCCCCTTCTTTGCTAAAAAATCCTTGGAATGCCCCACTTCCCTTCTAGGGATTCAATAACAGGCTGAACAGGATGTCTCAGAGCACTATAGCTACAGTTTGGCTCGCTCAGGAAACCTATTCCCAACAATTCTCTCACCTGGAGAGAGTTTATCATGGGCCTTACAACCCACCTCTTCAATCCACAGGCCATACAACTCGCATCTTCAATCCAACTCTTAAGTCAACTAGGTATAGGTTGAGATGAAGGCATGAACATAATTCTGGTATGGAAGACTTGATGGAAGCAACCACGATCACATAAGGAATAATACTTGCTCGGTCAAGGTACATGTATGCTACCTGTGACAGAGAGGTACCGCATACAACTCCAGGTGTGTGTGCAATAGGGTGAGGTCGAATGATAGAGGAAACTAGAGTGATTCATGAATGGGAATAATTATGAATGCAATGGTGAATGGGAAGAATGGGAAAATGGTCTAATTTCCCCCACATATATCTGCATGCACTCTAAATGACACATGGCCCTCAAGGAACTTGTTTCTCTCCATGTATAATTCATTCCCTTCACATAAGAACTTAGGATATCATAATTTGTATCCATACCTTAGTCTTTAGGAACAATATTATAATATTCCCTTGGAGATAAGCCCTCTAGATTAGCCCCTTTCCTAGGCTCTTAGCCCCCCCTTTCCCTTCCTAGTGAATTTTAGTCCCCCATACTCTTTTATCGTGGTTGTTCCACATGTAGTGATATATTTTATTAATGATATGAGTGTTTACATATACAAAAATAGGCTCACTGGCCTTTAACATCTAGGCTCTCCAGCATAATAATCATAGAATCCTTCTGGCCTATAATATCTCGTCTCACCAGCCTATAAAACATATTTACATTTACAATTGGGGCTCGGTCTTGGGGTGTTACATCCCCCTTCCCTTATTTATGCACTGTCCTCAGTGAAATATATATATATATATACATTTACCACCCAAAATTTCAAAAACCTTTAAAAATATGTGGGTATTCTGCCCGCATAGCATCCTCGTTCTCCCAAGTTGCATCCTCAGGACCGTACCAGGTCCATTGGACCTTTACTATCTCTATGAATCGATTCCAGAGCTGCTTGAACTTCCAATCCAATATGCACACCGGATGCACTTGAAAATCACCTTCTTGCTCCACCTGAATCACATTCCAATCAATAACATGATTAGCATCAGGTATATACTTTTTGAGCAATGATACATCGAATAAATTATGAATATATATTGATGTAGGTAATGCAAGAATGTATGATATGGGCCTAATCCTCTCCAGGATTTCAAATGACCCACAATAACGAGCTTCCAACTTTGAACAATTTCCCAACTTTAGGGAACTTTTGTCGGCCTTCACTTTCAATAATACATGGTCACCCACTTTAAATTCCTTGTGAGTTCTTCCCTTATCAGCATAACGTTTCTTCCTATCTTGAGTAGCCTTTAAATTATGTTTTACTTTTGACATATTCTCTTCCATTACCCTAAGTAAATCTGGCCCAACCACTGCTCTATCTACTAGGTTGTCCAAACTTAGGTGTGTTTCACCTTTTGCCATAAAGTGCCTCAAATGGGCTCATCTTTAGAGATTCTTGGTAACCATTTTTATAAGAAAACTCTACAAAGTGTAGGTAGTCTTCCCATTTTGATGGTTTATCCATCACATACATCCTCAACATATCCTTAGTCACTTGATTCACCCTCTTTGATTTTCCATCGGATTCAGGATGACAAGTTGTGCTAAAATTCAAATTTGTTCCAAATCCTTTCTAGAAGTTGGATGTAAATTTTGGATATTTGTCAGACACAATTGTCCTAGGTATACCATTCAATTGAGAAATTTCTCTCATATAAATATCAACAATGTTGGTTTCCTTGTGAGAGATATTTACTGGAATAAAATGGGAAGCTTTAGTAAGCTTATCCACCACAACCATGATATAATCATGTTGCTTTCTTGTTCTAGGTAGTTTGGTGATGAAATCCATTGTTCCAACTTCCCATTTCCACTCAGGGATGGGTAATGGTTGTAGAAAACTAGCTGGGTGTCTATGTTCAGCCTTAACCTTTTGACACTCCAAACATTTGGAAATATACTCAACAACTTCCTTCTTCATGCCTGGCCAATAATACTGGCTCTTGACAACTGCAATAGTTTTTTGATACGCTGGGTGCCCAACATAAGGTACATTATGCATTTCTTTCAATATCTATTTTTTCAATTCTTGGGAATTTGGTACATAAATTCTTCCTCTATACATGAGAATTTCGTCTTTTTCCCATTTTGTAGTCTTTAAATTTCTGCTGCAAAATACCTTGTTGTAATTTTGTTATTATTTCCATGTATTGCAAATCTGATTTTGCAGACTCCAAGATTTTGTCCTTCAAATCTGATTGGTACATGCTAATGGTTGTAACATGCAACTCATGCACCCTTATTCTAAGTGCATCATCTACCTTATTCTCTTTCCCTTTGATATTCTTTATATCAAAGTCATATTCAATGAGAAATTCTAACCACCTTCTTTTCCTGGCATTTAGAGTTGGTTGTCCAAATAAATATTTCAGAAAATTATGGTTTTTCTTCAACTCGAACCTTTTCCCCATGAGGTAGTGCCTCCACATCTTCCAGGCATGCACTATTTCTTCCAACTCCAAATCATGAGTAGCATAGTGTCTTTCATGCTCCTTCAACTTCCTTGATTCATAACATACAACATATCCATTCTGACTGAGGACTCCACTAAGTCTTTATTTACATGCATCAATGCATACAATGAAGTCTTCATTTAGATCTGTGATCCTTAGTATTGGAGAACTAGTAAATAAATGCTTCAAGTGTTGGAAACTCTTTTCACATTCCACTGTCCATTGAAACTTCACTCCCTTCTTTTGCAAGGAAGTGATTGGGTGTGCAATCTTTGAGAATCCTGCAATAAATATTTTTTAGTTGCCCACAAGGCCAATGAATGATCTGACCTCTGCCACATTCTTTGATGATGACCATCCTCTAATGGCCTCACTCTTTTCAGGATCCACTGCTATTCCTTCCTTCTATATGATATGTCCCAAATAACAAGTTTGCTTCTAATCAAATGAGCACTTGCTCAATTTGGAATAAATTGATGCTCCCTTAATACTTGTAGTACCATCCTCAAGTGTTTTTCATGCTCTTTCTATGACTTATAATATATAAGAATGTCATCTAAAAATACAATGACAAACTTATCTAAGCATTCTATGAAAATACCATTCATTAAACATGTGAAGACAACTAGATCATTTGATAACCCGAATGGCACCACTGTGAACTCCTAATGCCCATACCTTGTTCTAAAAGCAGTCTTGCTAATGTCTTGTTATTTAATTCTTACCTGATGATAACTTGATCTAAGATCGATCTTGGAGAATATTTTTTCATTCTTCAACTCATCAAAGAGGTCATCGAACCTTGGAAAAGGATACTTATTCTTCACCATTACCTTGTTCAACTTCCTGAAGTCCATGAAAAGTCTCAATGTTCTATCTTTCTTCTTCACAAATAATACTGGGGCACCACAAGGTGACACACTTGAGCGTATATACCCCTTCTTCAAAATCTCTTCAAGTTGCATTTGCAACTCCTTCAGTTCTGTTGTACTCATCTTGTAGGGGGCCTTGGATATTGGAGTTGCTCTAGGAATCACATTGATGGAGAAATCAATGTCTCTTTTAGGGGGTAATCTTGGTATTTCTTTAAATACATCCTAAAAATACTTTAGGGATGAATAATCTTTAATATTTGACACCATATCTTTAGGTGTATCTTCCATATGAGTTGCAAATATTTGACACCCTTTCCTCTAACGTTTCTTCATCTGTAATGTTGATATTTCTCTGAAATTTATTGCCTTGGGAATTCCCTATACTATCCTTAGGTTCCCTTCTCTATCCCAACAAGTGAATTATTTATTATAAAAATCTAGGATAGCATGGTGTTGGTCCAACCAATCCATACCAATTAGACAATCATAGGAACCTAAAGGCAAGATGTTCAAATATGCCCTGGTGCTCAGTCCATTCATGTCCATTGGACATGTCTAAACCATCTCATTAACTTTTCTTTTGGCTCTGGTAGCCATCTACACCAACCAATATTTTCCATTCTTGCTTCTTGGAAGATGCAATCTTTCCACCATATTAGGATCTATATAACTATGACTAGCTCCTAAATCAATTAAAATAGTAATTGTTTGGTTGTTTATCATACCTTCCACTTCAATCATATGTCACTGAAACTCTACTTGCTTGTTGTCCAGGTATGCATAGATCCTAGGTACACTTCTTCCCATGTCCTCCATTGTTTCATCTTGTTGTACATTGTTAACAATCCTCACCTTTTCACCTCTATATGGACAATGTTTATACATATGATCTCCCTTAAAGCCCCAATATTGAATAGGTGATTGCCTTATCTTTTTCCCCCTGTCTTAATCGTTCCAGGTTCTCAAGAAGTTGGTTGTCCCTGAGGATTATTTTTGAAAAATGGTGGCTTAATTCCCTTCTTGTGTTTCATTTGGTATTTTTTCTTGTCTTCCCAAGATTTTTTTAAAGTTGGCCTTCCTTTATGTTGATCATATATTCATTTAGCTCGCATTATGGTCTCCTCCAATGTTTTGGAATCATCATATTGTATATTGTCATTAATGAATGAAAACAATCCACTCAAATACCTCTTAATCTTAATTGTCTCATCCTTGATGAAAGAAACATACTTTAACAGTTCTAAAAACCTTCTTTCATATTCATCTATGGTCATACTCCCAAGATTGAGTTAAAAGAACTCCTTCATTTTCTTGTCATAGTATCTCTTAGTCAGGTATTTGTTTTGAACATTCTTCTTGAATTCCTTCCAAGTAACATTTTTCTCCTTAATGTGTTGCACCTGCACAAAATGGTCCCACCACATGGATGCCTTTCCCTTGAGTTGATAGATGGAAATTCTTCCTTTTGCGTGTGAAGAGTAATTATGTAATTGAAAATACTTGCTCTTGCCTAGCAACCATGTATCTGCATCTTCATCTTTATTTTTCTCAGCATCAAATGTAGGAGGTTTCATTTTGTTCATTTCTCCTTTTATCTCATCCATCCCAACCCTCTTCTTATGCTTCCTAATAGGGGATGGACTTTATATACTAGGTTCTCTCTTATTGGAATTCCTCTGGGAGTGATGTTGATGTCTTCTAACACTTCTTGTTCTTCCTTTCTAATGAGGAGACATGTGACTTCCTGATTTGCCTGATCCGTTCTCCTTATCTATCTTCTTTTCTATTATGTCCAAGATCTACATTAAATTTATGTTGAAGTCCTCCTGCTTCTCCTTGATTTCATAATACTTTCATTATTATCTTTATAACTTTGGGCATCCTTTTGTAAATTTTTAATTCTCTCTACCACGTTCATTATTTCTTTCTTTCCTTCTCCATGTCCATTTGAGTTTGTTCCTTCAATACCCATATGGACATCCATCCCTCTGATCTCATCTTCCTAGCTGTAAGCCCCCTGTGTATCTTCCATTCATCTGCACTCTGTGTTGATCCTATTATGATATAACAACTGTTAACTCCACAAAATGTGCAACCAACAAAACTTGTTAGGATGTTTGATTTAACAAATTCACGAAATTATGCTCAATTATAGTTACATAATGCATCTGAATTCTTTATTTTTATTTTCCTGAAAAATTTCCTACCAGGTCAATTTTCTAAGTGAATAGTTATATTATACTGTTCAAGACCTTTCCAACACCTGCTTCCATGCTCAATTATGAGTCTTGAGTAGAAAGTTATGGATATTTGAAAAATTGTCCTTTCTGTGAGGTAATCCCTGTACATTTATTCTTCTTCTTCAGAGCCGAATTATCTCTTGGACCCATGTTGGATCCTATCATAAAGTACATAGGTCCGTTTTACTTCTTTAGGTGCAGGTCTGTACAAAACAAAACCTATATGTGTTTTTCTCTAAGCTCGTTTTTACCTTAGAATAAAAATTTCAAGTGCTAGACCCTTTACTTCAATGGAAACCTCATAAGACCGCGAGCTAGGACCAATTACTTAGAAACAAGGTGTTATTTAAATCTCTAGGACTTTGGAGCTTTGTAACTTCGGGCTTCGAAGGTTCTTACAACATTTCACCTTAAATATCCCAAACGCCAAACTGGCGAACTCCCGAAGAGGCTTTCTAGAGCATCATTACTTTGGTTCTCCAGAGCTTAAGACTTCATAGGTTCTTACAACAACATACTCCAATTCCCCTGAATGGCGAATTTCTGAAATTTTGGGGTCTCATTACCAACTACGCACCAAGGGGTGATACGTGGCAAAAATATGGAGATGAAACGTCGACCAATTGAAGGGTGACATGTGTCGAGTTCCAATTGGCACCAAATATCTGTGAAAAGCATGAATCATGATGACACATGGCATGAATAATATGGGTCCACGCCACCCTAGGTGACGTTAGCATGCCACCTTACTCCGGTGCTCTAGGACTTTGGGACTCCAGGCTTCAGAGGATTTCACACCAGCACACTTTAAAACACCCGAACGATGAACTGGCCAACTGTCTCTCTCCGGAGCTTCACTACTTCGGGGCTCCATAGATTTGGAATTCGGAAGATATCACACTAGAATACTTCAAAACATTTGAACATTGAACTGGAGAACTCCTAAATCATCTCTCTCCAAATATTCACTACTTTGGGTTTGTGGAGCTTCATGCTTCAGAATATCTCGCACTAGAATACTTCAAAACATTTGAATGTCGAACTAGCGAACCATCTTTCTTCGGACATTCACTACTTCTGGGCTCCAAAGCTTCGAGATTCAAAGGTTTTTTCCTCTACATACCTCAAAACTCTCAAATGCTGAATTTCTCGACTCCCGAACAGGCGCTCTCAAGAGATTTGTCACTTCGGGCTTCGAGAGACTTCTCAACATAACACTACGAATCTCCCGAATGTTGAATTTTTGAATACTTTCTATTCTATGGACACGTTTCCAAAAACTTGAACGATCTGGATTGGCACCGGACTTTGGGGTTTCAGGGAAAAATCCTCCTGGCAACACAAGGACCAAAAACTCCTAGAGTGCCAAACTGTTGAACCGTGATATCTACAACTCAGATTTGTTCCACGACTAATCCAACGGTCAAGTACTCCTCCCAATGATATATGGCATAGATTTGCTCCATGACTTCAGAGCTTCAAGGATTTTACCTCATATTCATCAAAGACATAAAAAATGTTGAAGTAGTGAAGTCCGAAGGACTTGAGGGTTTAACCGCCATGCTCCTTCTCCAGATCCGATGGCTTTGATGGTTTCAGACATATCCCACACAAATCTCGTCTGTTCTCCTTCTCACATTGATATTTCTCTTCTTTTTGGGACTTAAAGAAGTCTCCTTCACACTCCTTGCGTTACAAATTTGACCAATCCCAGGACAAAATTTTCTTGAACAAATATTAAATTACAAATATTTCACCGTGGGGGAAACTCTAGAGGACTTCCAAAGCAGACATTGCATAAGGAGTTTGTGTCAAATCCTCCATGATGGAGTAATTCTGAGCAACCCTTGTGTTCGGGTTGTGAGAAGCATTCTTAATCGCACCCTTAGGGATGCGAGTCATAGTTTCTCCCATAGTTTTCTCAATGTGAAGAGGAGGCGGTGGGTTGGAAGCTTATTTTCCCTTGTCAACAGATTCTGGCATTCTGTAATCATGAGCCCTAGTCTGATGATGAGCATCTGATCTCATCATATAAACATTATCGACTTCTTTATTAGCATTAGCAACCGGGGCTCCCTGATTTCCCCCAGGCCCATTCGTGGATGAGGAATCTTGAGCCATATTTTTCCCTTGTGGGAAAGGGTTGGTTAAAACAAAAAATAGTTGTTGTGCTAACATCTTTTGGGCTTCCTCAAGCCAAGGGAATTGGTGAATCAAGTGATCGTCCGTGCAAATATTACATAGAAACTTCACCTTCCTCTTTTCTTTTTTATCCTCGCCATCATTATTAGCAACCTTCTTATCCCCCTTACCCTTATTATTTTTATATTTACTCTTTCCCTCAAATTGTTGGTTACCCTTGGGATTCGTTGATTACAAACTGTGTACATCCAAAATTTGGGTTATGGGGGTAGCCAAACCAGGAGTTTGTATGGCCACGGTCTATTGAATTGATAACTATTGTAACTGGTTAGTCAATTGATATGTGGGATTGCTTTGTGTTGAGCCTACTATGCCATTGGTATGATTCCTAGACTTTTTTTTTCTCTTCTCGAAATTCAACCATGGTGCGTCTGGAAAGATCTCATATAACATACTAGATTGAGAGTGAATAAAATATAGTTTATGGGCTCTCATGATAGCCTCTTCTTCGGAAAAAACCTCGGATGTCATGATGTATTTCGATACACATGGACCAAGGACTTTAGGAACCACTCGAGAAAAAATGCAGGAGGGAATTTCACTTTGATCAAGCTCTTTCGTCGATTTCATTCTCAGATGTGATCCAAGATATGGACGGATTTTTTTTTCTCGAAGCTAGCCAACAACTCGATGTTAGCATCATATCTTACCGATAACTGGAATTGGTTTAAGGACACCATAGCCAGGTCTTTAAAGTAAGCGTACTTCGAGATATCAATCTCGATATACCATTTCACGACACCCCTTATAAGAGTGAGTTGAAACAAACACAAATGAATGGATTCATCCTTCAATGAGTTGGATGAGAACCATAAATGAAATGGTGTAACATGATCACCTATATCTTCCCGAGGATTTCCTTCAAACTTAGGGATGTCCGATGGAAACTTAGTCAGAATGGGGGGCCAACATGGATCATGATAGATCGGATCGTTCAACAGTCTCGAAAGTTCTAGAAAATGAAGACTTTCCAGGAAAGGTATTCTAGGTTGTGGTGGATTCAAAGGAAAAGAGGGTCTTGGATTTTGAATGGCACCAGGTTGCGAGGAAAGGTTTTGTTGTTGGCCAATTTTTTGGTAGAAACCATGGTAGCCCTGGCCCGTAAAAGGAGTTGGCACTTGATTCTACATCGTTGAAAGATTCCCTTAGTTGGATGGCATACCTTGTGTAGAGATTTCTCCCTACATGGTATTCCAAGGACCTTGGTTGGGGATACCCCCAGCCGACCCTCCTGGCATAGGCATTGAACCCTGCCCAAGGTTCCACTGAGTGTGGGAGGGTTTTCCCCCAATCAACATCCCTTGCGAAATAAATGAGCCCTGCCAGGGATTTCCAAGACCTTGTGAGGAGTAAACTCATGTCATCTCTACATGTCAAGGAATGAATCCTTGCATAGGGTTTGGTTGACCAAAGATGGGGTTTCCCCCTGAAGATAAAGTAGACAATGAGAAAGTGTTATTTCCAATTGCACCAAACAAAGAAAAATGCATAGACCCTACCAGATTCATATAGGATTAAGGCCCATGACTCCCCCCGCTGAATAAGCTAGAGCTAGTGTTAAGCCCGAATGGCTATTGGAAAGCACCTCCAAGCGAAGGGGATGGAGGAGGGATATGAACCCCACCATAAAGGATAGCATTAAATGGGGTAATGGTGCCCATGAAATATCCTTGTAAGGGAGCATTAGAATTCTCTGCCCCCAGACCAACAATCTGTAGAGGAGAGTAGGTTAAGGTTGAACTAGAGTCAAAACCTGACATCCCATATGAAAAGGGAGCGCCAAACACGTTCTGAATTGAGGAAAAAGTATTCATAGTCCTTGAGGGGACTATGCCACTGCCCGAATTTGTAGGTGTCTGGACAGTCATAGTCTTGATAGGTGGTGGGGGGGGGGGAGGCATGACACCCTCTCCTGCGGTAGTCGATATGTGAGTATGAGCAATCCCATAAGAGGTAGCACTAGTTTCTTCCATTATTGATCGTCTAAAAAAATGACATTCATGTGAAGTCACCTCAAGAGGGACTATGTGAATAAGAAGTGGCATTGATAAATCAGTGATCAGAGGGTTTGTGGGTTTGAAGCCTTCAACTTTGAGGTTAGAAATGGTGGAATCCTCTGGTGCAGGAAAGTCTTCTCTAGGAGTTGAATCAGTTACAATTTCATGTGGCCTGGTCACTTCAAATTAACCCTCTTGATCTAGCATGTGCCTTAGCGGTGGTGGAGGTGGATCCAAAGTAACTAGTGGCAGGCCCTGAATCCTATGTGAACAACGGAGTTGTTGATATTCTACCTTGTGAAATGATCAACCTACAATATAAGGTCAATCTAGTGTGAAACACATAACACACACTAAAAAGTTCCTAATGGAAAATCAAACAATCAACTGACTGGCGGGAATAAAAGTTATGCCAATCGACACTAGAGAAACTTACCTATAGATTTTAACCTTGTACAATATTTACTGCAAACATATTTTTAGTAAAAGAACAGAAAATATACAATGGAAAATACAAACATTACATAGATACTTTTCCCCTAGAAACCCAAACTGAGAAAACTGACATATTCTATATTCATTCATAGTGATACATTGTTTACAATACAATATACATATACGAGCCAGCGGCATCCAAAACCCTAATCTAATGACCTAGATTAGTCAACAACCCTAATTCCTTAACCGGACATAGAAAACCATTTCCAAAAACCATGTGCCAAAAAAACCACCTGTTAACTCCCAAAATGAAACCGTCCTTTCGGCCGAGTTTTGGGTTGATACCATAGCTTTAGTTAGTGTCTTCAAGTAATTTTTGAGTTTTTAACAGCTGAGAAAATTTTTGGTTTTGGTGTGTCTTAGGAAATAATCGATCCATAAAGTCTTCTCCTTCAAAAATGTAATTTTTACTTTCCACAGCTAACGTCTTTTCAAAAGGTTCATTGTGCACTGTGGAAAGCGATAGCTTTCAACAGCTAAGGACGTCGTTTCATCAGTTCAAAGCGCTGTGGAAAGTGACAAAGCGCGAAAGGTTTGACAGACTGCTCGCACGTGGCGCGCTGTGGAAAGTACTTACTTTCGCGCTAAGAAACGTTTTTCAAATGACGTGGTATGTTGTTTTACTTTCCGCAGCTAAGGTGAGTTTCCTATCAAACGGTGCGCTGTGGAAAGTATTCACTTTCCGCAGCTAACAGGGGTTTCCGAGGAGTTCGCGTGCTGATGAAAGTTACAAGTGAGCGCGATAGCAGGAATGTTCTCCAAACACCGTAGCTACATGAAGCACAAATCTCGTCCTCATTATCCACGCATGCACGAAATGATGGGGTGATCACCCCCACGTCACAACAAGATCCGAGACATGCGCTGGTGTAAGCGGGCAATCATGGAAGTTCAAGCTTGTGTACCAGGATATGACAGTGATCCAAAATCTTTCCAGAACCCACGCACGGCTATCATCACACCCGAAATGACAAATTTGCATTCAGCGACGCAGGTACAGAAGAGGATCAGAAGGCCCGACACCATCAAATCAGATAGAATCGGCATATCACAGGATTGTTTCCAAATTACACTCAAAGTTTGCATTCACTCAGCACGGAGTCGAAGCCGAGACTGCTTTCAGCAGCA
>ML816834.1:89976-101445 GCA_009831015.1 Picea engelmannii
ATAACAGAGAACACTTGTTCTCCCTTGCACCACCCTGCCACCCTGGTTTCTCTGGCTGCAACCAGATGGAAGCTACAACTTCCTGTGTTCAAGCTCTCACTTGAACCTCTGAGGACAAACAATTCTCCCGAGCACCTCCCAACCTCCCTAGAACATAAATGAACAAATAAACATTCAACTACACAGATAAACCAATTCTTACCAATCTTTCTTTATTCTGTAAATCTGGTCATCTTCTAACTGTTCTGCAATTCATTTCTTCCTCTATCTGTTCAGCAGGTCTACTCTGCATCAACTTCTTCTGTCATTCTTCTCAGCTTCAAGTTTTCTTCATAATTAGTTACTCTTCCCTGAGTTTCATCTCACACTGTGCATATTCTCCATCTCACTCTGTGCACTTTGATTTTCCCTTTCTTATAGTTTTATACATTTCTCATGCAGAACAACCAACATCACGCTGTCTTTCTCATTTTCTTTTATACACACTCACGGCGGTTCAACTTCCCATCTCCTTAGGCAAAAGGAAGACAATTGTCTCTGCAACTGAAACTCCAACTAATCGGCAATCATGAGTCTGTTTCGCTAACAGATTTGAAACTGAGGAGTTAACTGTGAGAGAGAACAGAACCCTCCGATCAACACTTGATCTGACGGTTCAGATCCTTCTGCGATTTCGCATATCGCGATTTCAACATTCCTGATGTTCAATGTTCTTGTCACGTACAAATCTCGATCCACGAAACTCTGTAAAGAAGTCATATCAACGGTCCAGATCACATCTTGATCTGACGGTTCAGATTCAGTCGAGATTTCACACATCGCGATTTCGACACTCTTGACGTTTAGTGTTTTTGTCACTTCAAATTTCCGATCCATGAAACTCCGTAATGGAGTCGTATCAACGGTCTAGATCACATCTTGATCTGATGATTGCAATTACGTCGTGATTTCGCATATCGTGATATCGGGATTCTTGATGTTAATATTCTTTGACATCTCCAACACTCGATCCTCGAAACCCCGAAATGGACTTCGATCAACGGTCCAGATTCAATCTTCATTCAATGGCTGTGATTAAATCGCGATTTTGTATATCGAAAAATCGGGATTCCTGTGGATGATATTACTTGACATCTCCAACTCTCAATCCCTGAAACTCTGACATGGACTGGAATCAATGGTCCAGATTCAACCTTAATCTGACGGCTGAGATTAAATCGCGATTTCGTATATCGTGATTTCGAGAGGTTAGGGAACATTGTTCCTTTGACTCTCCAGTCAGCGAACTGACGATCTATCCCCATGTGTTTTACCCGTAAATGGATGGTCCTCCTTCTTTCGAAATTTTGTACGCCCACTTCTCCTTGTACTTTAAAAAGCATGTAGGTTCTCCTTGATCCAACGATGGTCGGGTCCTGTGCTTGGATCTAACGTCTGAGATCTATCCTCCTCTTCAGTGCTCTTCATGTCTACATTCATATCTGACGACCCTCGTTCTATCGGGAATTTGAAGGGGATCCAATGAACAGAAATGCTTCTCAAACCTTATGGGCCTACCTCTTCAGCATGCTCTTATTCAAATCTGACGACCATCGGGAATTCAGGAAGAGATCCAATGAACACAGTTGTTTCTCTTCCCCGATTATCACTACAGCGCTCATCATCATTGTTGTACTCAAGCCAATATCACTATTGTACTTGCCATCAATGACAAGTATACACTTCCTGTAAAACATGCCAACAATCCTCTGTACATTCTTCCTGTACTCATGCCATCTTTACTTATGCCCGGCTGTTACATTATTCCTTTACTTATGCCATTCGTTGTATGTTAAATATTTTCCAGCAAGCAACCCTTAACATATTACCCCTGGGATCGTATGATCTGTTGATTGGTATGGACTCGTTAGCCACCCATAAAGCCAGATTGGACTGTTACCATAAAACCTTAGAATGTGTAAGTAAAGAAGGAAAAAGGATAACCCTTTAAGGGATCCGAAAACCTGTCTCAGTGAGACAAAGATCAGCTCTACAAATGAGAAGGTATTTCCAAAAAGGATGTCCCCTATATGCAATACAGGTGTTGAAAACAATTGAAGGCGACAAACCAAGCCTCAAAGACCACCCTACCCTGAGAGAATACAGAGATGTATTTCTGGAAGAGGTACCGGGTCTACCTCCAAAAAGGGACATTGACTTCTCGATAGAACTTGCACTGGGAGTGGTGTCGGTGTCTAGGACACCCTACCGGATGAGCACACTTGAACTAGTTGAACTCAAATTACAATTGAGAGAAATGATGGATAAGGGATATATTCGGCCCAGCGTGTCTCCATGGGGAGCACTAGTCCTATTTGTGAAAAAGAAGGACGATACCCTTAGACTGTGTATAGATTATGGACAACTCAATAATGTAACCATAAAGAACAAGTACCCGTTTCCCAGGATCGATGACCTATTCGATCAATTGTGGGGTGCGTCTATTTTCTCAAAGATTGACTTGAGTTCGGGATACCATCAAGTCTGAATCAAGGGTGAAGACATCCATAAAACTGCCTTCCGGACGAGGTATGGTCACTATGAGTTTGTGGTAGTGCCATTTGGGTTAACCAATGCCCCTACCACTTTCATGTGCTTGATGAACAATGTACTCAACAAATTCCTAGACAAATTTGTGCTTGTTTTTATCGACGACATATTAATTTACTCCAAGAATGGAGAAGAGCATGAAGAGCATATTAGACTTGTGTTGCAAGTGCTAAGAGAACATCAGCTCTATGCCAAATTCAACAAATGTGAATTCTTCCAGAAGCAAATACATTACTTAGGCCATGTCCTATCTGAAGAAGGAGTAGCAGTAGACCCTAACAAAATTAGGTCTATCATGGAATGGTCTACCCCAAAGGACGTTTCGAATATCATATCCTTTATGGGATTAGCAGGATACTATAGGAGATTTATAAAAGGATTATCCAAGATTGGTTGTCCAATCACTGCCCTCCAGAAGAAGGGGACAAAATTCACATGGACACAAAAATGTGAAGAAAGATTTCAAACCCTAAAACATCTACTCACCCACGCACTCGTGTTGAAGATCGTCGATCCCGAAGCCGACTTCCTCGTGTTCACAGATGCCTGTAAGGAAGGGCTCGGAGGAGTCCTTATGTAAGGTGGAAGTGTGGTCTGCTATGAATCCCAAAAATTGAATGAGCACGAAGTCAATTGTGTTACCCATGATCTAGAGCTGGCTGCCATAGTGCACGCCTTAAAAATGTGGAGGCATTACCTCTTGGGAAGAAAATTTGTAATTATGACAGACCACTATGGATTGCAATATATGTTTGACCAACCAAAGCTCAATTCCAGACAAGCTAGGTGGATGGCCCTCCTCAGCGAGTTTGATTTTGAAATCAAACATATTAAGGGAAGGGAAAATAGGGTGGATGATGCCCTTAATAGGAGCATGAAAATAATTCACTTGGCTGCGGTGAGTATCTGCAAGACGAATGCCAAGGAAAGAGTTAGAAATGCACAAGAGACAGACACATTCTTCCAGAGAGTGACCTCATACATGCAGTAAGAACCCACAAGGATAAAGTATGGAAACTACCAGAGGATGGAAGGATGTTTTCTCACTTACCAAAGTAGATTGTATATCCCAGATTGATATGACTTGAAGAGGTTCATACTGGATGAACTACATAAAAGACCCTATTCTGGTCATCCAGGATACCAGAAAATGATCACGGCCACTAGCAAACAATTCTATTGGCCTGGTTTGAAGAAAGACATAGCCGAGTACCTAGCCAAATGCATAGAATTCCAACAGGTAAAAGCAAAACACTGACACCCAGTAGGATTATTACAACCTCTGCCAATCCCGAAATGGAAATGGGAAACCATCTCCATGGATTTCATCACCGGATTACCAACCTCGACCAAATAGAATGACGCCATCATGGTAGTGGTGGATAAATTGAGAAATTCCTCTCATTTTATCCCCATCAAGTCAACTTGTAAGGCAATAAACATCGCCAATGTATTCATGAAGGAGATATTCAAACTACATGGTATGCCGAAAGAGATCGTGTCTCACAGAGACACAAAATTTACTTCCAACTTTTGGAAATCATTGATGGTTGGTTTGAGGACCAAGTTACTATTTAGCACAGCCTATCACCCTAAAACTGATGGACAGACAGAAAGAGTGAACCAAATACTAGAAGACATGCTAAGAATGCATGTAATGCATCAACCCAAGAAGTGGGAAGACTACCTGCCACTGGTGGAGTTCTCTTACAACAACGACTACCAAGAATCCTTAAAGATGAGTCCCTTCGAAGTCCTCTATGGTAGGTTGTGCAACACTCATGTCAGTTGAAGTAATCCCATAAACAGAATTTCTTTTGGACCCGGAATGTTGAAAGAAATGGAACAACAAGTGACTCAGATAAAACAAAACTCGAAGGTCGTTTAGAACCGACAGAAAAGTTACGCCGACCAAAAGAGAACTCCAAGAGAGTTCAAGATGGGAGACCATGTATATCTCAGAGTTAGGCCCAGGAAGAGTTCTCTGAAAATGGGAGCTTGTACCAAGTTGGCACCTCAGTATTGTGGACCCTTTGAGGTTCTAGATAGAGTGGGACCTGTAGCTTATAGGCTAGCACTTCCTCCCACAGTAAAAGCACATAATGTTTTCCATGTTTCATTATTGAAGAAATATGTACATGATTCTAATCATATAATTGACTGGTCTATGATCCAAGTGGAACTGGAGGGAGAATTCCTACCAGAACCTCAATGCATAGTGGATAGAAAGGAAACCCTGCTCCGAAACCGAACCATTGCACATGTCAAGGTGCAATGGAGACATTTTGGCCCAGATGAGGCTACATGGGAAATGGAGGATGCCATGAAACAGGCATACCCGATTTTGTTTACCTCTGTAGATACATTTCATATTGATAGATAGAACATTGAGGATGATGTTCCTTTAAGGGGGAGGGAATTGTAACACCCTGTTTCCCCCAATCTGTAAAAATAACTATACTGGCCAAGAACTATGGAAGACTCAAAGATGTGAATATGTGATTTTGAATGGACCTTAGTATAAAAGGTCGACGAATGTAAATAATATTATGAATATATGTTGCAGGACTATTGGGAGGGGGATGTGCTGAAAAGAGACCACGATGGATGATGAAATGTGGTGGAAGGCACCTAGAATGGTGGCGTTAACTTCCACCGAAACAAATAACGTATTTGGTCTTCACTGGCCCGAAGATCAAGAGCGGCTCACTGGCCCCGAAGTGAATTACTTGCCAGGTTGGTAGGTGAAGAGGCTCCTCATGAGTTAATGAGGGATGGGGGTGAATTTCCAATCTGTGGAAGCCTCAGACCTGACCATCGTGGGGAAGTTCATGCCACACGCAACCTCACCAAAAAATAAAAGGTAGGAAAGAGGTGTGGAAGAGGGCAGTCACGACAAAGATCGCAAGAGGGGAGAAATCGGAAGGACTCTGGAAAAATATACAAAGTGATTGATAAGCAGAGAAGAAGGAGAGTAACCTTCATTCTTGACTTCTGGCGAACAGAGACTCAGTCTCATATCATCATGGTCTAAGCTCGAAGGTGGCTAGTGGGAAATCCATTCGGAATCGCTGAGCCTATGGTTGGGTGGAAACGAGCACCCCTCTCAGCAGTTGCATCAAACCTGGTGTTTTTCCGATAAGTGTTATATCTCATATCTTGAAAATAATATTGTGACATGTATGTTCATGGTTTGTGAAATTATGAATGGTTTCAGTATAAGACTGTCTGTATGGTGTTTTGATCAGAAATGGTGGTTGTATGCTTATATTGGAAAGACCACCTATGGCTTATATATATATATATATATATATATATATATATATATATATATATGTTTTGAACGGATACAGTTTTCAAGTCTGTTCTCGGGGAATTTATTCCCTTATTTGTCTCAAGTAATGCCCTCGATAGATCTCCCCACAGGGACACCCTTTTTGAAAGTTTATCTAAGGATCTGCTGGAGGATTTTATGGTGTAAGTCTTAAAACCCTACACGAGAGAGAATGGTCCTCTTAGACTTCGACATTTTGGTCATTCGGTACCTGGGATACATAAGTGCGAGTTCCCTTGTACTCGCAAGTCCCAAAACCCCAACTCGCGAAATCCCAAAATGACAGCGGGTGGATGGGTTAGTACATTTCGGTGTTTTGGCACCGGGGATAACTAAGTGTAAGTTTCCTTGTACTTGCAAGTCCTGAAACCCCGACTTGTGAAATCCGGAAATGACAGTGGGTGGATGGGTTAGGACATTTTGGTGTTTTGACACCCGGGATACCTAAGTGTGAGTTTCCTTGTACTCGCAAGTCCTAAAACCCCGAAATGACAGTGTGTAGCTAAATCCCTATATTTCGGTATTTCGGCATCCAGAATATCCAAGGGCGAGTTCCCTTGTACTTGCAAGTCCCAAAATCCCGACTTGCGAAATCCCTAAAAGCTAGAGTGTGGAGAAGTTATTATATTTCGATATTCGCCAGTCTCGAAATCCTGACTCGAGAAATCCCGATGGAGGAAAACCCGACACAGTGGAGTATGTTTAGAGTTGGTGTTTTGGAATTTCGGCTCCCGGGAAACCTAGGTGTGAGACCTCCTGTCGTCGCATATCCCGAAATCCCGATGGAAGAAATCCCGAAACAGTGGAGTATGTTTAGAGCTGGTGTTTCAGAGTTTTGGCTCCTGGGAAACCCAGGTGCGAGACCTCCTGTCATCGCATATCCCGAAATCCTAATGGAGGAAATCCTGAAATAGTGGAGTATGTTTAGAGTTGGTGTTTCAGAGTTTCGGCTCCCGGGAAACCCAGGTGCGAGACCTCCTATCGTCGCATATCCTGAAATCCCGATGGAGGAAATCCCGAAACAGTGGAGTATGTTTAGAGTTGGTGTTTCAGAGTCTCAGCTCCCGGGAAACCCAAGTGCGAGACCTCCTGTCGTCGCATATCCCAAAATCCCGATGGAGGAAATCCTGAAACAAAGGAGTATGTTTAGAGTTGGTGTTTCAGAGTTTCGGCTCCCGGGAAACCCAGGTGCGAGACCTCCTGTCGTCGCATACCCCGATATCCCGATGGATGAAATCCTGAAATAGTGGAGCATGTTTAGATTTTGGTATTTCGGAGTTTCGACAACCGGGAAATCTAGGTGCGAGACCTCCTACCATCACACATCCTTAAATCCCGATGGAGGAAACCCCGAAGGGTAGAGTACCAAACTTATTCTGGGTTGTTGTTAATCCCGATAAATGGTTAGGTCCATTTCGGGTTTCGGCCCTTCAAAAGTCAAGAGAGCAAGGGATCGCTTGCCTCACGACTCCCCGTATGGCAATAGCAGAAGTGCCTTCTCGGTAAGGATTGTGGGTATAGACATGGTCATATGAGGGACTTTAAAGAGAAAGGAGGGTCTGCGCTAGGCTCCTTAGGATCTCGGGGAGTGTTGTCCCTCGATAATAAGGAAAGAAAGCCACAAATTTTCTAGCCCCGTTGTGGGTGTGTTACATCTTTCTTCTTCAAATCCAATATCAGGAACAATGGAACTATTACACCCATCACTAATAGTGCCTCCTTGCAGCTTATACAGAGTTCCAAACCAAACTCCCTTCAACAACACCATTGCTCCTCAAACCATCCTGCAGGTTTCCTTTTCAAATATTGTTTTTACCCCTGCATTGTCCATTTTTCTTACATAAATCAAATTTTTGGCCAAACCTGGGATGTGAAGAATACCAAGAAGTGTTCTATTCCTTCCATCTATGAGCCTCAACTTGAATTTTCCTTTTCCTATGATTCTGGTTGTCGAATCATCACCTAGGAAAACATTACCTCCATCATACCTTTCATATTCACAGAACCACTCCTTGTGGGGAGTCATATGAAAGGACGCACCTGAGTCAACCAACCATGCCTCTTGATATGCATGTGTTCTTGAAGAAGCCAGGTACACATCCCCTCCTTCTTCCTTGGAGGTCTTTTCTTTTGTAGAAGCATATTCTTTAGATCCCTTCTTTTTCTCAACTTTGGATCTACATTGCTTCTTGTAGTGCCCTTATTTTCCACATCTCCAACATACCTTTACAAACTTTCCGAGAGATTTAGATCTACCCTTAGACTTAGATCTCCCACTTGAGAAATTAGATCTATTTCTTTCCTGGGAGCGTCGTCATGCAAATCATTCATATGTGCTCTGTCCTTCAATATTATTTTGTCTCATCTTCTCCAACAATAAGGATGAGATCACTTCATCAAACTTCAAGGCAGTTGTATTACTACCTATGGCCACAACCAGACTATCCTACAAGTCTGGTAAAGAACACATTAAACTGATACACTTATCTTCATCTTAAATTTTAATCTCAATAGATACTAACTGACTTACCACATTATTGAAAGCGTTCAAATTCTCTGCCACCGAGTCTCCATCTCTCATCCTCAGATTATATAGCTCATTTCTCAGGAATAGTTTATTTACTAGGGACTTAGACTGATACAACTTCCCCAACTTATCCCATAAATCCTTGGATGTAGCTTCCTCTGACACATTCAATAATATTGAATCTGAGAGACACAGTTGTTGGTCACTATAATTTCTTAATTAACTCAAACAATCAAGTGCTACATAAATTGTCAACCCAGGGAAGTCTGTTTATTTCAAAGATAACCACGCACTATATATGCTCAATTCCAAAAGCAACTTAGAGTTGTAGTAAAGGAAACTATATTAATCACACTTGCCTTAAATGAACTGAAGTTCTGACTTGAATTACAGGAAAGCAACCTACCTATTGCAGATCTTTAAAGATTAATCTAAAGAATCCTGGATTACATTAAAATAACGACTGCAACAAGAAAGAACAACTATTCTGTAACCAGAGAACATGACCCTTACCCCCAAGCAAGAACTTCAGCACCTTGTTTCTAATTAACACACTTTCATGAAAACAGTAATGCGTAGAAGGCTAACTCTATCTAGCAGAGAACAGGACTCTCTAGTTCCTTCCTTTCTAAGCAGGAACCCTTAACCCAGTCTTTGATCAGCACACTAGTGGAAAATAACTGGAAGCTTAATAATTCTATAGAGAACAGGACCTTCTGATCCCTTCCTTTCTAAGCAGGAACCCTTAACCCAGTCTCTGACTAGCACACTTGCAGAAACAGTTGAAATCTACAGAGAACAGGACCTTCTGATTCCTTCCTTTCTAAGCAGGAACCCTTAACCCAGTCTCTGACTAGCACACTTGCAGAAACAATTGAAATCTACAGAGAACAGGACCTTCTGATCCCTTCCTTTCTAAGCAGGAACCCTTAACCCAGTCTCTGCCTTAGCACACTTGCAGTTTCAATTGAAATCTACAGAGAACATGACCTTCTGATCCCTTCCTTTCTAAGAAGGAACCCTTAACCCAGTCTCTGACTAGCACACTTGCAGAAACAATTGAAATCTACAGAGAACAGGACCTTCTGATCCCTTCCTTTCTAAGAAGGAACCCTTAACCCAGTCTCTGACTAGCACACTTGCAGAAACAATTGAAACCTACAGAGAACAGGACCTTCTGATTCCTTCCTTTCTAAGAAGGAACCCTTAACCCAGTCTCTGATTAGAAAACCTCATAAAATCATCACACAAGATTACTAATGAAATGATTATGAACTTCGTGAAAATAATGTAATCATTCAATAAACTAAAGTTCTTAGCAAGACAGAGTTCAGTAGTGTTTCAACAAAGCAAAATTCATTAAAAGTAGTGTTTCAGCAAGACAAAAGTTAATCAAGGCATAAACATAAATTACACTAACACACACTATAATACTAACGGGTGAATCTTGTGAAGAAGGTGGGCCCTCCCTTCTCACAAGATTCCCCTGGAACGAAAAAGCTAGAGAAGGATGCTCAAAATAGTCTTCTATTCATCTATCAATGTATCATATTACAATCTGGAAAATGAAGTACATCCCTCTCTCTGAAGCTTTCTCAATACATAAAACTTGGATTCTTTCGAATGATGATTTCCTCTTAATTAAAGAGGGAACCCCTTCGATACAATTGATCAAAAATTACAATGTATATCTGCGTCCTATTCTTAGTCAGATCGACTTTCTAAACCAGAATAGGATGTCCTAGTCTCGCGCAACAGAATGCTATTGCAAGTGTTGAATGAGGTGTTGTTGTTACGGCTGGAGTAACAGTTCCTTCTCGTTGCTACTGATGTTGTTTCAGCATCGCAAATCACAGGTTATTTCAGCCACGAGATTTGCGCTCTTTGACTATGTCAGCATTCTCTTGTGGGAGCGGTGGTTGGTGCTTGGCTCACGTGCGATTGTTGTAAGGTTGTTGTTGACCACTGACTGTGTAACGGATTCCTTTGTGTTTCAGCATCTGCAACTCTGGACTGTGTAACATCTCTGTGTTTCAGCATCTGCGACCCTGGACTGTGTAACAGCTCTGTGTTTCAGCATCTGCGACTCTGGACTGTGTAACAACTCTGTGTTTCAGCATCTGCGACCCTAGACTGTGTAACAGCTCTGTGTTTTAGCATCTGCAACTCCAGACTGTGTAACAGCTCTGTGTTTCAGCATCTGCGACCCTAGACTGTGTAACAGCTCTGTGTTTCAGCATCTGCGACACTGGACTGTGTAACAGCTCTGTGTTTCAGCAACAGGCCTAGATGCTAATCTGCAGTTTGAATTATTTCAGCACTTATACATTTCTAATCAATGGTTAAGTACAAGAGTGATGTAAAATATTATGCAAAACAGATTAAACATATAGTAATGAGAAGGGGCATTGTATTACCTTTGGAATGATCAGATAGAGTGATAATATGAGTTTAAATGTGGGTGATCAAGAGTGTAATAGTGGCAAAAAGTATAGGCAAAAAGGTACATTGTGTGGTCCTAACATCCCCCCCAACTCAAGGTGTTGCATGTCCTCAGGCAACTTCACTCTGAATCAGAGTCTGGATACCGACTCTGAGCATGTAAGTTACTCAAGCAGTAGCTTTGGGAGGTATTGTCTATTGGCGTTCTGAACCCTTGGACCCACTATAATCTTTTCCATGTTGTTGTTTCTATCTTCTTAGGCAGCTTATAATTAATTTGATATCTTTCTATTGGCAACCAGAGGATAGGAAAATAAAACCGGTACCCTATCCAGTTTTCAGCACATTGCTGAACACACTGGATGTAGTTAGGTACCCTGGAGATTGCTACCTCAAGGTTGGTGGGGCTAAAAGGATGGTGTTCTTGTCTCTTCTCAGTGGATTCCTGCCAAAACAAGTTATTTTCCTAGAGGGCAGCAACCTCTATGGTTCTGATGAAGTGTTGACAATCCTGGAGCACTGTTGATTGTAGCTGCTGAACATGTTCAGTCACCTCTGGTTTCTTTAAGAACTCATG